>BQNB010034165.1:0-51806 GCA_026074375.1 Tanacetum coccineum
AGAGAGTTGGATAAAAAGTATTGTAATGTGTAATATAAATATTTTAGTTTGTTTAAGGGGGTGTTATGAAAAAATAAAAGCGGGGCTCAAAAAGTTGTGTTAAAGTGGTGTTATGGTTACCTGGGTAATTTTTGGTGTTGATGTTATGGTGTTAAAGCTGACGTGACACTTAAAAAGTGGTGTTATGGTGTTATGTCACCTGATGCTCTAAGTATTGGATAATTTATATATTTAGTTTATAAATTAATTTGTTAAAAGTTTAATTATAAAGATTATGTACAAATTATCATGAGGACTTGGTGCTTGGATAAGAGTTATGGATATGAAAATGAGGACCCCAAATATGTGAGATATATGGTATAAAGTAAATTAGAGGACTTGTACAAATTAATCAAGTAATGATTTATAAAAACTAGTTTATACACTTTATATATATAGATTGTTTTAATGATTCTGTTTAGATTCGAAACTTTATAAATTTTGGAAGTACTTTTATATGATATTACATTTCATAAGGATTCCAACCATATAAGGAACTCGAAAAACCGAGCTATTACGAAGAAGTTATGACAATTACAAGATTACGATAATTAAATATATAAAAGTATTTTTATAAAAACTATTTTATAAAAATAGCTACTATTTCAGATCTGAGAAAAATGTACAAATATTTTATGATGATAGATCATCTCAATAGGAAACCGTGCATATAAAAAACTCAAAAAACGGAATTAAAACGAATGAATTACGAGTTTTGAAAGATTTAAAGTTACAAAAGTAATTTTATAAACATTTTGAGTCTACTGTTCCAACTCAGATTTTTATAAAAACAGTGAGTATTTTATTTGGAATAGATTATTCGTCAGATTTCATACATATAAATAACACACGACGAAACGGAGTTCAAAAGAGCAATAGTTATGAGATTTTAAAGCTTCTCAGATAAATAAAACTAATAAAACAAAATAATTATACTAATGATTATATAAAATAAAGATTATGATGGTAATGTTAAAAGTGGTTTACAAGTGTTATCGGCCCGTTTGGGTATAAAAATGGCTAAGAAATATACGTACCATTTATGTCATATATTATATACGTTTTTAACTTTATAAATATTATTTTATAAAATGATTAAACTATTTATATAATATCATTATATAATCAATAAAAATATTAAATCATGTATTATTAACAAATAATCAATTGTTGGACAAAGATAATATTTTATTTTACGGATACATATACGTAGACATTTATTTAACAAATACGATTTAAATATTGTTTTGACTTTTTAAATTAGACAAAAGCTATTAGGTGGTGATGTAACGATATAACTTGTGATGTTGTATTTATATAAAATACATTATACTCATACGGCCTATAATTGATTAGGTTGCATTCGGATTTCTTGAGACATTTCCCTTACTTGATTTATATAATCAACACATTCACTTGAGGTGGGTTCATAGCCCCATTTTTATACGATTCCAATGATTTACAATTCTCGGGGTGAGAAACATGCATTGTTTTACATTTGGACGCAAGTACACTTTAACAAATTACGAGTTTGCCTAAGTAGCTATAACCCACTATGCCCATGAATCATGAACTGTTAATTATTGGATTGTAAGCGCGAATGTTATGAATATATCTATTTGGGATTGACATCCCCGTTGGGGTGAGTAGCGCTCACTAGTTTCGGCGGTACTGAAACGACGGACGTATACCATGTCGGACTTTGGATGTTGCGGGTTGAACATCTACACGGGCACATTATTGGCATAAAATTGCTCACATACATGTTGTAGCTTCAGTGTCATGAGCTTAGTGCATTTCGTAATTACATTTTGAGATATTGTATGTGTTACATGTCTTACACTTTAAAATCTTGCGGTCCTACTTTATACATTACTTAAACCTGTGAATTCACCAACTTTATGTTGACGTTTTAAAGCATGTTTTTCTCAAGTCAATAAAGTACGAGAACAAAGATACATTGGTGGTCATCATATTACATGAATATTTAAATGCATTACATTTTGGAGTATTTGTTATGTATTAAAATATTTTACAATTACAAAGATGAACAAGTTAAGCTATGGGCTTATGTAACAAACAAGTTTATTTAATCCAATGTATCATTTTCAAACGACACATATAGAGGTCGTTCTCATATCGTGTGCTATTGATCTATGATGTAACACGCTTAGACCCATATTCCGCTGCGACCCTATTTGAGGGTGTTACAGATTGGTATCTAGAGCCAAGGTTATAGAGAACCAGGTTAAATGTTTTGCTTGGACTATAACCGTTTTCAAACATTGCATCATACAAAAGTTTTTCACGAGACATACATACACTATTGAGTTGCATTAGTTGGTTATACTAGATGCTTTCATGACCTATATACGTACTTATATTATATTACGTATATTACTATATTGGTGTTATATAATATACTTATATAAGTTTATTTTATTGTTACAGCAGTTATGTCTTCATCATCCACGGTTACCTACACATCTGTTTACACTGATTCAGAGCCATGGAGATTCTAGTGGGTTTTTGATGAGGAGCCAGAGGAACCTGCAGAGGCACCACCATCTCCAAACTATGTGCCTTAACCTAAGCACCCGCCATCTCCTGACTACGTGCGTGGTCCTGAGCACCCACCTTCACCGGATTATGTGTCTAGCCCTGAGGAACCAGAGCATGCTCCGCTTTCTCTAGACTATGTACTTGAGCCTGAGTACCTAGAGTACTTGGTACCATCTGACGTCGAGGCACCTATTGAGGAACAACCTTTACCAGATGATGCTTCACCTATAGCCCTATCAACGGGCTATGTTGCTGACTTAGATCCCGTGGAGGATCCTGCCTACTATTCAGAGAGTAAAGCGATGACCGTCGTAGGGGTGGTCAATGAGAGGGTTACAGATCTTGCCACTACTCAGAGGCAGGATGCTCAGGAGCTTTATGTGCGTTGTGAGGACGTACAGGATGACCGAGCTTTGATGAGAGCTCAGGTTTCTATATTGACGACAGAGAGGAGATACTTTCGCTTGATGGCTTCTTCTTATGAGTGTGAGGCTGTTATTGCCCGACAGGCATGGTCTCACTCTAAGACCAGGATCCAGGCCATGGAGACCCAGATTAGAGCTTTACAGAGAGATGTCGATCTACTACAGAGGCAGAGGATTAGAGATGAGGACAGACTAACGAGCCACATTCAGCACGAGCACGACAGGTTCAGGGAGCTAGTGCGCTGCAGAGGTAGGACCTCGGGATAGACCAGCTGATGTTGGTAGTAGCTGTTAGTATTGTATTATTTGTTAGCTATCTTGTATAACCTGCTGAGTTTTATGGGTAACTCCCAGCTAGTAGGCTGCAGGGATTTTTTTCATCATTTAGCTATCTTGTATGGCATATTAAGTATTATAGGTAATTCCTAGCTAGCACGACCTTAGGACCGTATTTTCATTTTATATCTCATATGTACTGATCATGTTGTAATCAGAAATATCATGTATGATTATCGATGTTGTTATATATGAATGTTAATTTATTTATGTCATTGTTGATTTCACTTCGGTTGTATATTTCACTATGTGTTGTGATCTCTATTTATTTATTGTGCATATGTCATGTCGCGTTTATTGAGGAGGCACGTGATACCGAGCTTACTTGGGAGCCCTAGTCAACTCACTATACAGAGATAGACCATACCACCACCACACAGCTTTGGCTATAGATAGAGAGGTTGTATATGCTCGTATAGCATGGTCTTCTCTAATCAGACCTTGTATTTGGGTATAAATACCCCTCCCTACCTCATTAGTGAGGTGGTCTTCTCTAATCAATCTAATCTCATTTCTCTAATCCTCCTCCTCCCTCTTTCTCTCTCTACTTTCTATCTTTCTCTCTCTAGAATAAACACACACATAACACCTAAACACATACTCTATTGCTTATTGATCCTAAATTCAAGACCTAACAAGTTGTAACAGCCTTGGGTTTAGTACTCTTTAATTCTGCCAGTGCTTGAGCTAAAGTCATGTCAACATCAGATAAATCTTTGGCAGCACTAACTGGAATTGTACTTGTAGTTATAGCCGCATTAACCACATGCTCTTCAGTTTCTATAAACACCTCATCACCATCAAGATCATGTACTCCAAACATATCAGCATCATGAACATTCTTCAGGGCGATGTCTTCATCAGCATCAATATCATGAATTTTCCTCCCCTGTTTGGATGCATCCTCCTGATCACCCAAACTAGCTTCATCATCTGAGGAATCAATTCTAGCGGACATACCAACCTTATATAACCTTTTAAGACCATGAGTTCTTGACTTTTTCTTTCTCTCTAGCTTCTTGACTCTCTTTTTCAGACTTGTAATCTCCCGTGCTTGAGCAGTCTTTGTGTTTTCTAGGTCAAGAACTCTTTGTTACAATTTGGTACAAAATTCCATCAATTCCTTTAGTTGCAGACTATCCTCACCACTTCGAGGTGTGTTAACTCCTGCGAGCAGTGGATCATTGGAAAATTTAGACATATTCTCAGACTAGGTCTGAGTAATGGTATCCCCCATGGTGTCTGGGACCACCACCTGAACTAGTTCTAATGGAACTTGGTTCATTAGTTTGCCTGGATTGGGTCTAGAAATTTACCTCTGTCCTGCTCTGCATCTAAGCCAGTAGCAGTAGTGGTAGCCCTTTCCAAACTATCATCCCTCTCTTCATACACAGCCTTATCTGCTACATTCTCCATAGGAACACTAGATTGAGGAATCTCAGTGTCCTTTCTCTTGGGTTTCCTAGGCCTCTGTTTCCTTTGAGGCTGTGATGTTGACGGTGGAATAATGGTGGGTGTATGATGGGGATCAGTTGGCATGTCTAAACCTTCACGATCATAGTTGAGAACAAGGGTGTTACTCTACCAGAAAAGTCCTTTCCTTGCCTCTTCATATTAGCAAAAACCTTCTTTGTGTGAGATGGTGCAATATAAATTCTGTTGTGATTTATCATTCCTTCTAGTTGATTATCCAAAAATACTTGCACAAATCTTGGATACATCAAGAATTTTGCCACATTAAATCTAAGGTCTTATCACCATGGCTTTAAAAATATACTTGGAAAAGTTGAACTTTTGGTTTGTGGCTAAACATATAATTGTAGAGGCCATAGTGCTACTAAATTCATTCCATGCAGTAGTCTTAGCACTTAGGCATTGCAAAATAGTATGGATAAGAAATTTCCATTAGGGAGAGAAGAATGCCTTATAGAAAGTAAGCTTCTGTGAAAGTTTTTCATACCCCATGAGTGTAAGTTGTTCAAAAATTGTAGCATTTGGCAGACAATCAATACCATCAGCATCTTCCAATTGAAGATCTCTTCTTACAGTTGCTTCAGTTATGATGATCTTCTTTCTATCCACTAGTGCTTGTAACTGTTGTTCCCCATTGACCGTTTTCACCTTGACAAAGGACCAGAATTGTTCAATACATGAAGTATATATAGTGGGATTAACGGTTAAAGCATATCTTATTGAACTAGCATTCAGAAAATCAACAACTTGTTCAAACCCCTCACTTTCAGCGGGTTTAGCCAAAAACGCAACTAAATTATGAGTATCAGCAAACTGTAGGGTCGTCATTGTGTTGGGTTTTGATGATAAATGATGAAATTGAGTTAGGGTTTATGATTAGAGAGTATATGAAAGATTGAAATCGATTAAATGATTGAATGAAACCCTTAATCGAAGTATTTATGAAACTACCCTCAACAGCATTAACGTTCACCAGCAGTTGTAAGTTATGCCTAGCAGCATTAACTTTCAACTAGCAGTAGTAAGTAACCCAGCAGTAGTAACTCAGCAGTAAATTAAGCCTAGCAGCATTAACTTACAACCAGCAGTAGTAAGTTATGCCTAGCAGCATTAACTTTCCCTAGCAGCAGTAAGTTTATGCCTAGCAGCATTAACTTTGAATCACCAGCATTAACTCCAATTCCTTTCTAATCAGCTTTTCCATCATCAAATTAATATTTTAGCTCACAAAATCTCTCTGTCTGTTTTTGATTTCTCTCAATTCTTTTAGCTCACAATTCTCTCTGTCTGTTTTTGATTTCTCTCAATTCTTTTAGCTCACAATTCTCTCTGTCTGTTTTTGCTATATTCAACTCTCTTTCTGTTTTTCAGCTCACAAATTCTCTTAATTCTTTTACTCACCAAATCACTCTATCTGTTTTTATCACACATCTCTCTTTCTGTTTTTAATCTCACTAATTCTCTCTGTCTTTTACCTTACCATTTTCTTAATCAGGACTTTAAAGATTGAGCATTCCAATACTAGCAATCAGATATTGAAATCTACTTACATCAAATGCTTTTGTAAGCAAATCTGCAACATTCTTGTCAGTATGAATCTTGATCATCTGAATTAGCTTCTTTTCATTGGAATCTCTGATAAAGTGATGTCTAATCTCAATGTGCTTTGTTTTTTTAATGAAAAATAGGGTTCTTAACTATGCATATAGTACTCTCATTATCAATATAGATCTTTGTATGCATAAAGTTATACCCATAATCAAGCAATTGATTTTGAATCCAAAGCACTTGGCCACAACAACTTGAAGCAGCTACATATTCAGCCTCTGTTGTGGAATTAGCAACCATAGTCTGCTTCTTGCACTGCCATGAAATCAATCTACACCCAAGGAATTGACAACCTCTTGTTGTAGACTTCCCTATCCATGCTTGCTCTATGGTAAATAATCACTATAGTTATGCTACCAAATAAAAAGGTGAATCTTTTGGATACCAAAGGCCTAATTTAGGTTGACTTTTTAAGTATCTAAAAATTCTTTTCACAGCATGAAGATATGACACTTTTGGGTTTGGTATCTTGCACATGCACATACTGAAAACATAATATCAGATCTTAAAGAAGTAAGATACATCAATGAACCAACCATTGATCTATATAAATGAACATCCACTTCTTCACCATCTTCATCCTTGAGCAAAGGCGTTTGAGTTTCCATAGGTGTGCTTGCTGTCTTGACATCAATAAAACCAAATTTCTTCAAAATCTCAGTCACATACTTGTCTTGACTGATAAAACTCCCATCTTCCTTCTGCTTTACTTACAGTCCTAAGAAGAATGCGAGTTCACCTATAGAACTCATCTGAAACTTCTTATGCATCATCTTCTCAAACTCTGTGCATAATGACTTCTTTGTAGAGCCAAATATGATATCATCTACATACACTTGAACTAACTAAATATCACCTTTGTCCCTTTTGATAAATAAAGTCTTGTCTATCTTTCCTCTCTGAAACCCATTGTCCAACAAATAAGTTGACAAGGCTTCATACCAAGCTCTGGGAGCTTGATGCAGTCCATAAAGTGCCTTTTCTACTTTGTATACTCTATTAGGGAAGTCTGGATCTTCAAATCCTAGTGGTTGACAAACATAGACTTCCTGTTCAATCTTACCATAAAGAAAAGCACTCTTGACATCCATCTGGTACACCACAAAGTATTTAAATAAGGCATAGACTAAGAATAGCCTAATTGCTTCAATTATGGAAACAGGAGCAAAGATTTCATCATAATCAATCCCTTCTTCTACTTTGTCCCTTCTGATAAACAAAGTCTTGTCTATCTTTCCTCTCTGAAACCCATTGTCCAACAAATAAGTTAACAAGGTTTCATACCAAGCTCTGAGAGCTTGATGTAGCCCATACAATGCCTTTTCTACTTTATAAACTCTGTCAGGAAAGTTTGGATCTTTAAATCCTCGTGGTTGACAAATATAGACTTCCTCTTCAATCTTACCATAAAGAAATGCACTCTTGACATCCATCTGGTACACCACAAAGTCTTTAAATGAGGCATAGGCTAAGAATAACCTAATTGCTTCAATTCTGGCAACATGGGCAAAGACTTCATCATAGTCAATCCCTTCTTCTTGTATGTACCCTTGAGCAACCAATCTTGCTTTATTTTTAATCACATTTCCTCTTTCATCCTTTTTATTCCCGAATACCCATTTAGTGCCTATGGGCCTTTTGCCATTTGGTAAATCCACCAAGGTCCAAACTTCTTGTAACTTGAATTGTGCAAGCTCTTCCTGCACCATTATCTTGATCATCACTTGAGAGGTCAAATATGTTATAATCTTCCAAAGCAGACATATTTGGATCATCTAGAAGTTAAATGCTTGTTTTTCTATCAATAGCATTAACTTCATTTGTGCTAGCAGCATTAACATTGTTAGTGCTGTTATCATTATCATCCTTATCTTGATTAATACTTTCACTATCTTGACTTGGATCTTCATCAACCTTTTTCTCATCATCACTTGAAGGTTTAGATCTATCATTTTAAGAACTCTTTGAACTTTGAGAGAATAGTAGATCAACAGTCCATAATGGTAGCAGAATGTAATCTTTGCCAGGTACTATCTCCATTCTAGCTTTACCTGTATCATCACATGCTTTTGTACCTGCATTACCATTTGACTAATTTTCTGTAAAAACTGGCTTATAATTCATTGACTTTGTTAGTGCATCAATATCAAAAAGCCAATTTGGTCTACTTCCTACAATATTAGGTGTATTATTACTAAACTGGACATGCATGTTCTCTTCAACTATCCTAGTTCTACTGTTGAATACTCTAAATGCTTTACTATTGATTGAGTACCCAACAAAGAATCCTTCATCAGCCTTACCATCAAACTTGCCTAAGTGATCTATGGTATTGAGAATTGTAACAGGATACCCAAATGGTTTCATAAAGCCTAAAGTTGGTTTTCTACCAAGAAAAAGTTCATAAGGGGTCTTGTTATGAGGCTTAGTTACTAATACCCTATTTTGCACATAGCAAGCAGTATTAACTGCTTCAGCCCAAAAAGTAGTAGGTAGCTTAGAATCAGCTAGCATTGTCCTAGCAGCCTCAATTAGTGTTCTATTTTTCCTCTCAGCTACTCCATTTTGTTGAGGAGTTCTAGCTACACTAAATTCTCTCTTAATACCTTTTCTCTCACAAAACTGATTCATCTCCTTATTCTTGAACTCAGTTCCATTGTCACACCTAATTACCTTAACCCTTTGATCTATTAGATTTTCTACTCCGTTTGCCAAAACGTATACAACCACTTTCCAAGGCGAAACCTTTGAGCATCACTTTATCTCCAACCTCTAAATCATCGGCTTACGCCTTTTAAATTTAAGCGTAGCTCTTTTGCTATCACGAACGGCTTGCATCCTTTTGCTTAACTTGATGATTTTCTCAGGCGTTCTCTTTGTACTATCTCTGGACCGGTGAGTTGTAACTTCTCCACCCAGCCCAACAAACAGTGCGAACGACATTTTCTACATAGAGTGCCTCAATGGTGCAGCTTTAATGCTAGCATGTTAACTTGTTATTGTATGAAAATCGACTACTAATGGAAAATGTTTTTAAGCCCAACCATTTCCAAATTCTGATTAAACACAAGCACGAAGCATATCTTGAGAGTTTGAATGGTTCTCTCGCTTTGTCGTCAGTTTGCGGCTTTGATTTGCCGTACTCTATCTAAACCTTGTTACCCATAAGCATCTCTGAAGTTGTCCTTCAAAATTTAGATGCGATCCTAGGGATATAATCGATCACAAATTAATCGAGACCGGTATTCCATGGCCTTGTTACTACTTCCTTTACGGTTATCATTCTCGCTAGTTTCTCCAGAGGGTCAGTTTCTTTCATGGGTATATTGATCGCGGACTTTGTTAAGACGGTCAAACGGATTACCCAAATGGTTGTCATACCCTTGGATGACTATTGGAAGCTTTGTGACGAAAATCCATCGTGATAATTGTCCCGACTTCCATTTTCGGTATTAGGGTTGTTACCTACAAACCCGATTGTCTCTGATGTTCAAGCCTTACCATAGCACAGGTCAAGCCTTGTCTAACATAGGTGGCCGATATCAGCTTTATATTGGGCCACTAATTATTAGCTTCTTTTACGTCTTGATACATTTTCTCGGTCCCTGGATGGATACGAATACTTCGATTTTGTGGTGACTCGTGCATGATCACAGTATGTAAATCGCCATAACTAGGTAACCAACTCCTACATTGAGGAATAGGGTTCCATCCGTGCGATCGTGTGGTTCCACTTTTCCGTTAATTGCTCCTCTGGATATTTAGTATTTTCAATAGCATACCTCCAACATCATCATTCTTGATGTTCTTGGTTTCTGTGCTTCAGTCTGAGCATTTTAAGATTTGCTTAGTGGAAGATTCCAAGCTAATAGTCATGACTAAAGCTCGAACTCTTTTAACGGGGTTTCCGTTCTTTTCCTGCTCAAGCATCAGCAAGACATTTGCCTTCCCTGGGTGAGGATACGAATATGCAATGTAATCACTATAGCAACTTAACCATCGGGTTGTCTTCATGTTCAATTCCTTCTGATTTAACGAATATGCTTGTAAACTATTATGATCAGTGAAACACCGTACACTTGGGGTACCATACAGGATAGTGCTCCAAATGTTTAGACGCGAACACTAATGCTCCAAGTTCCGGATCATGAGTAGCTATAGTTCTTTTCATGGATCTTTAACTGGCGTAATGCATAAGAAATAACCTTTTCCCTTTGCATCAATTTCAAGCGCCCAAACCCTTGATCGAAGCATCGTAGTATATGATAAAATCTTTACTTCCTTCGGGTAAAGCCAGAATCGGTGCACTACTCACAACTTCTGTCTTTCAATAACCTGGAATGCTGCTTATGTTTTGTATCACCCCACTCAAAAACTTGACCTTCTTTTGAGTGGCTGAGGTAATTGGTTTGGCGATCTTTGAAAACCCTTCAATGAATCGTTCGGTAATACCCAGATCAAGGACCTAAAAAACTGACGAATCTCCGTAGGTGTCTTAGGAGATGCCATCTTTAACGGATTCGATCTTGGCTGGATCCACATGATGCCTTTATTATCATTCGGTGAAACGAGGAAATGTACTTTAGGAAATCCAAAATTCCACTTGGGAATTTGCATACAACTCCTCTTTCTTCAACAACGCCAATATTTTCTTCAGATGCTCTTCGTGCTCTTGCTTGTGCTTGGTATAGATCAAAATATCGTCAAATAAGATAATTACGAATTTTATCCGATTAAGGTTTGCTACACTCGGTTCATGAGGTCCATAAACACAGCAGGTGGTTGGTCAAAACCAAACGGCATTCTTGGATTCTAATGTCCTATTAGAGTTTTGAAGGCAGTCTTCGGGACGTCTTCCTCTCGAACCCTCAACTGGTGATAACTTTGACCTTAGGTCGATCTTCGAGTAGACACTCGATCCTTGAAATTGGTCAAATAAGTCATCAATTCTCCGGTCAGCGGATAAGGGTTCTTCCCCCCACCGTTAGTTTGTTTAAGGTTACCGATAATCTATGCACATCCGTATACGATCCATCTTTCTTCTTAACGAATTGAACTAGAGCTCCTAGGGTGCGTAACTAAGGTCTTATAATGCCTTTGTCGGAAAGCTCTTGTAGTTTGATTCCGCCAATTCTTCATTTTCTGATGGGGCCCAATCGTAAGGTGCCGTGCTACAGGTGCAGCAACAGGTACTAGGATCGATTTGAATATTCCACTTGTCTGGTTAGGTGGAAAGACTGGCATGTCCTCAGGATTACGTCGGGAAAATTGTGGACGATCGGTTCAATCTTGCAGTTGCTTCTTCTTCGATCTTGGTCTCCAGTATCCTTGATGGTAATATGTGCCAAAACAAGGACAGCCTGACATCCTTGTTGCAGCTACTTTATGGGCCTTGGTGTACTGTTGATGTTGTTTAATCGAGTCCTGCGTTTATTTCAACTTCCGTCACATGAAAAATTATGATTTCGCTCACAAAAGGAATACGAACGATCTTCTTAGCAACAGTCATTAACGGCTTGGTATTTCGTCACCTAGTCCATGCCAATTTAGGACGTCATAAGTACCCAGTTTACAGGAATTAGGTCGACGTGAAAATGGATGGTTCTTAAAATTTAAACGTGCAACCCAGTAATACCGTATTTACACCAAAATTATTCTACATAGCTAATTCAACATTATAACCATGATTAATGTAAAAGGGGTTTTGGGGGGTTTATATTTAATCAAGGTACTAAATTGAGTAGACACACAAAACTTCTATCCGCTACCAGAATCAAAACAATGGAAGCACAATCGGTTATTTAGGAGAAACGTACCCGTCACAACGGTGTTGTTTGGGTTTGCCCTGCAATCCCATGCATAAGCCCTGGCTACCACCGTTACCATTTCCCTGATTTCTTGTTCTTCAATGGGGGCGTCCTTCCTGAAGTGGCCTGGAGCCCTCACTCAAAGCAAATGATGGCATTGGTATTTACCCCTTAGGCTCTCGGGTTGTTGTTGTTACGGTTGTTGTTGTTATTTGCAGTTGCAGGCCGGCTCCTACAGTCCTTGGTCAGGTGGCCAAGCTTCTTGCAGTTAGTGCATTTTGGTATACAAGGACCGTAATGGTTGAAGTTACATTTGGGGACCATAAGATGGATGTTTTAGTCGATTGTTTATGATTTCTTGTCACCATTTCCGGCAGCATAAGCCCACCTGCCTGTGTTTTGCCTTTTGTTTGGTTGTTGGTTTTGGTTATTTCGAGGAGCGTCTTCAAACTTCCTCTTGTTTTCTGCCTGTCTCTCAGCCAAAGTGTTAATCCTCCTATCCATCAATTCAGTCGCCATCTCAATAGCCTCCTGCATGGTTTTCGGCTTCGATGCCATAACACTTGAATAGATCAGGTCGGGCATCCCACCGACATACCTTTCAATTTTGTTAGTCTATTCAGGAAACCATCCTGGTCACACAGCTATGCTAGCTCCTGAAAGCGTTGATATAGGTACTACATTCGTGTGCTTGTACTTTTAGGTTCCACATTTCTGACTCAATCTTCTTAATTTCATTTCGGACAAAATTTAGTTGTCATCTTCTTTTTCTCAGTCTGACTACGTCATTGCTATGCGACCTCATTAGTCACTGGGTTCTAGCATGTGAGTTCCAGACCAGGTTAGAGTAGGTTCCCATAAGAGTACAAGTGGCAAACTTCACTTGATTCTCCACGGTGCAGTTACTTATGCGAAACACGGTTTCCATCCTCTCCAAACCATTGGGTTAAGTCGACCACTCCTTTCTGTACCCATGAAGAATAAGGGTTGACATTTCATGAAGTTTATAGGGCACTCCCGAACAGCGAAGTTCATTCCTTCTACTCCGGTTCCCGAGGTATGGCTATCTTCGCCTTTTCCGGGTCATAGCACGTTGCTGCCAGCACAGCAGTGACTTCCTCGTCTGATCATGGCTGAAGTTGGGCACTGGTGACGTAGTGGTGGTTAAGTGGGTGTCTGTGACTGCGTGTGGGAGTTGTACCCGGGTTTATTACCTGTGGGCCTTCCTCTTGGGTGCCATTTTCTTAAATCACCTCGAAAATAATACCGTTAGTTTTCAAAAATCTTAACATAATCCGATGTATCATAATAAATAATAACGAGATCACAACACATGGTGAATACACTACAGTATTTACATTAACAAATCGACCATTCATTCACAATAAATTCATTTCATATAAACATAATCCTTCCTTTACTTATATAACTTGGGAAATAATACATGGTTAGTTTAAATACAATCCCCCTTAAGCACCTTAGGTTTACAAGACAAAATAACCTTAAAGCCATACTAGACGAGATATACTCGTAATACTTAGTAGGCTTGTACATAGTAGACGAATACATGAACAAAAGATCTAAACAGAGTAGCTAGACAAAACAAAAGATCTATACTGTCTGCTAGCTGGGAATAACCCATAATACTTAACAGACTGTACAGTAGCTACAATCATAATCCCAGTCTAAGAACTGCTACTGGCCTCCTCTGGTAGCTCTGGCTCTGCAGGATCCTTAGCAGGTCCCTGCTGTCTCTGAATAGCTCGATTCACTCTGAGTCTTGAGGCTCTTCACTATCTTTAGTGTCTCCACTAACTGTCTCTGTCTCCGATAGTCTGCTTTCAGCAGATCTGTAATCACCGTCTGTCTCCTACGGTCTGCTGTCTGCAACTCAGTGATCTCGGACTGCTGAGCCATGACCGTAGTCCGAAGTGATATGCCCTCGGAATGTGTCTGATTGCAAGCATCCATCGACTGTGCCCAAGCGGCACGAGATAATCTGGCCTCCTCATCCATCAGAAGGGCAGTGCGTCTATGGAATGGCCTATCCCTGTATAACATGTTGACTCGGGCTCTAAGTAGAGCTCGGTCATACAGTGTTCATCCCAGCTGAGAATATATGATCTCAATCCTCCTGGTCAACGTAGTAGCTACTCAATAACTCTCTTGATTGACCCCCGCTAGGGTGGTCGGTGTGCAATCTCCTGGTTCTGGATGGCTCTAACAAGGTACAATCCCAATGTATCCGTAATACCATAGATTAACTCTCTTATGTGTATGTGCGTCCCTGGAGCTGGGCATCTTACATATCAGCTAATCCATAAAGGTCTGCCCCAAGCTGTGGCAGGTCAACTGCCTAGCAAGCTACCAGTGCCGAACTCTCCCCGACTCGTTCCTAGGACCAGGAGTATTTACGGACGTGGGGGGGGGCTGGCCTCTTACGGCAGCGGTATACAAATCTTAGGCATCTAATTCTCATTGTTTAGGAGATGGTAGTGATCTCTTGTCTATCCCAGCAGCTCAAGATCCAGAGATCCTCTACAAATGTAGGCCATTGGGTGGGTGGTGATGATATAGGTATGGCGGGAGGTATATGAGGAAGTGGTGGATGGAGTATGGAGAGAGAGGTGATGGTGGTGGAGTAGGTATAGGCTTACATTCTCCTCAGCATCTTCCTCGGAGAGAGGAAAGGGTTGCCGGCGCATGGCAGGTCCGGTAATGGACATCTAGCCATGACGCGATATGCAAGGTTATGGGTCATGGTAGTGATATGGCAACAGCCTGAGGGCTTCTGGAGATGCTAAGTGCTCCTCCTCTTGCATCTCTTCATCATCACTTTCAGATGGATCTCATCAATTCCCTAGTTCCTCTTGTCAGCAGGGATAGTCGGCTGGATCCTCTCAGGATCCACCTCATCATCCTCTTCTTGGGTCATCCCTCAGGGTATCGGCTCCGGTATATTACCTGGTGGACTGGATGAGTAGGTCGAGTCTGCAGCAGGAATTGGTGCTCTCAGCTGGGAAATTCATCATCGTCCTACTGGTAAGAACTCAGGGGCGTAAAACAGGCTCCAGAACAAAAAGATATGTAAATAGGTGAAGGTGGTGCTTGCTCTGGCTCCTCCGGGCCAGGCACGTAGTCTGGTGATGGTGGTCCCTCAGGGACCAGGTATGTTAGTTCGGCGATGGTTGGTACCTTAGGCATATAATAGGTGGTCCATCGACTCCTGGGAAACGATGTCGGATCGTTCCTCAGATACTGATGTGTATGTAACCGTAGAGTGCTCAGATTCTGACTTGATAGAATCTGAATCAAAATTGCTTATATTAAGCTATATTAATATAAGACTATTATCTTTATATACGTAATATATTATTAACACGTATATCAATTATGCATGTATATTGCCTAACCGACTAATGCAACAATTTGTATATGAATACCCCGTAAAAACCCTTTTATATGTATGCAATGTTTGAAAACGGTTATAGTCAGCAAAACATTTTTGACCTAGTTCTCTATAAAATTTGGCTCTTGAATCAATCTGTAACAACCCAAAATGGGTCGGAGCGGAATGGAATAGGATCCGGGGCATTGTTACTTCAATGTTCAACAGCACAAGATATAGATTAAGAACGGTCACAAAAGTCGTTTTTAAATTGATACATTGGATTTAATTCAAAGACATATTACAAAGCTTAAAGCTTTACAGGTTCTATGTTTAATATTACAAAAGATAAATAAGATTTTCCCAAAACACGATTGCAATTAAATCTTTACAGTGCCAATCCAAAACTAATCCAATGAAATCCTTGGCAACTCGGGCCTCCTATTGACCTCCTGAAAATCTTTGCTTAATAACGTCAAACAAAAATGTTGGTGATTTTTCATTAGGTTTATGTATTTAAATTATGCAGGACCGCTAAGACTTTCAGTGATGTTACAACATTATGCCAACAATCACAAAACCAGGATTACTGTGGCTTAAGCTCAATGACACTGATGCTCAACATTATTTTGTATTTTATAGCAGTTTTTTTTGCCCGTACAGTTGTTGTAACCCGCAACTTCCAAGTCCGACATGGTCAACGCTTATTCCCTGTGATTGATAATACCCTAATACGGGGAGGTTAATCCCAATAGAATCTATTATAATTTTCTCGCGCGCACATAATGCATATAACAACTACTTCGTTGCCAATGGTCTGTTCATTGAGTTTGGCTCAGGAGGGTTATCGCTACGTTGGCATACACATATTTCTATTTATTGGTTTTTTCCTCGGGGGGGGCCAATTTATAAAAACAAGGCATTGTTTCTCACCCCAAATAAAGTAATATCCAGTAAAACTGTAAAAGTGAGGCTTTGAACTAAACACTTGAGTACAGATAGTTCCATATAAGCACAGATAAAACGAACGCAAGACGGATGATGCAACCTATTTAAATTTATGGGGGCGTATATGTACTGAGTACTTTAATATAATCACATTGAATATAATTTATAGTTGTTACATCGTTACTGTCGTTCGGGCTTATCATAATTAAAGAGGTATTGACAGCGTGACGAGGAGTTAGGAACTTTAAAATCGGTAAAATCCAAAAAACTGTCGATAGCCATCCGAAGAGGCCTCATATGAAACTCCCTAGTTTATAACAATTAGTATAACCACTAATATTCTATAAGCATAAATCACCGACTAACGTTTTAGTAAAATAATATTTATAAAGTGAAAACGTTTATAAATATACTTTTCGTAAAAATGACCTAATTTGGTCGTTTTTAAGCCGTTGCTCGCGTTTCTTTCGTCAGTCTTCGTTAGTAAGACGAGTGATCAAAATATTACATTTTTCATGTTTTGGAATTTCTGCGCAATGAATAGTGTTTTTACTATTTCACAACAGCTATATAATAGGGTACTTTTTAGTTTCAAATTAGCGTAAACTGTAATAGTAATAACTTATTCGTTTTATCCCGTTTTTAGTGATTCCCTTTCGAGTACGTCTTTGTTATTAAAGATGTATTATATTCTATATTAGTTGGGTTTCTGATGGAATAGTACTTTTACCGTTATTAGTTTCTTAAAACTACTTTTATAAACTTTAATTATCGAATATGTATAGTTTATTGTTTATAGTTCTGTTTTTAGCGATTCTTTCGCGTACGATCTCGTATTAAACGTTTATATCATATATTAGATGTTTTAAATAATATTAGATGCTGTCATGAATAGTAATTTTATAAAAATTGTTTTATAAACAAAAGGTTTAGTGAATTATTGTCGTAAACTGTAATTAACGTATCTTTTTCGTTATCAAATCGGTTTTTCGAGTTTTCTTCATCTTGGAATCGGTGAGGCGTTATTATTTTTATATATAGGGTCAAAACTACTGTCTAAGTGGCAAATTTTACACCCCTTTATTATTCCAAGTGTATACTTTTTTATAAAAGCTTTTTTAGTATTTTTCAATTAGAGTATTATTATAGAAACCCTAATAACTATATGTAACATATGTGATACTTATATTAATGTCCATTAGTCCATATATTTTTCATTTGTCCATGATTAACAAGTTATTTATATTACTTTCCATTATTTTCACATGTGAAGATTAAGAAACCTTATAAAACCCTAATTTAACCTAAACATGTTTATACTTAATCCATAGGTTAACAAACTTTTACATTTATTTTTCCATGATATATACAACCATATGACATAAGAATAAGTGCATAAATTCATAAACATAAATGAAAACTCATTTTACATATTTAAAAGTCCTTAGTGGTGATTATAGCCATATTTAACATATAACACATAAAATCATAAGAAGTAAAAGTATAAAGGAATTAAGAAGACCTTAGAGATGATGTAAGAGATGAGAAATAAGTTCTAAACCCGTGTTTAGATTCAAAACCAAAGCTTACAAGCTTATAAACCCTAGATTAGGTTTGAAACCCTAATCTTCCCTTTTCTTTCTTAATCCTTGCAAATGATGAACCAATGCTTGCAAACACCTTAGTATGCCTTAGGATTGATGTGTAAAGGGTTGTATGGATTGTAGAAAAATTTTGTATGGTTTGATTATATGAGCTTATTGAGCCGTAAGAGAACAAAGGAGGATTTTTGTGTTTTTGGTTAAGTTTTGGTTTAAGAAAGAAGAGTGCATGCATGCTAGATATAGTCAATATATCTAACTACCTAACCATGGTTACTTTTAACCTTGTACAAGGTTTTTAAGGAAGGTCAAGTGTGGTTCATGGTGTGTATAGTTTCTTCCTTAGATATTTCTTAAATATCTAGATATTTTGGACAAGTGATAATTCAGGGTCCTATCCTTCAAATTTTCGGCTCATATATAATATGTGATGTTATTTTTTAGTATTTTGGGTACTTGGGTGTAATGGTAATCGTGGGTATTGTTTCCAGCGTAGTTAGGTTTTGGTGCTTCGGTATGCCGAAACTGCGATTTATCGTGAAAGTAACCATTTTACGTGAGCAATAACTAATAAGATGAACAAAAGTTATTTAATTATCCTTATAATAATATTATAAACACTTGCTGATGTAAAACATTTAATCGTTTAATGCCCGTTTACATTGAATGATCATTTTTAGTTTACGCGATTTAACTTAACGTTTACGGTTTAAGAGCAAACGCGTAAAACCCTAAAAATAAATTGTGAATTACATAATGTCATACAATGACCTAAAACACGAGGTGTTATACACAAGGTAAGTGTAGTCGTTGTTGTAGAAGCAAGGATGTGGTTTTGTACTTTTCAACATGTGTCGTTCAAATGATCTGGGTTTAGAGACATCTCATTCATCACTGTTCCACTAAGCTTCTGATAATACTGCTGCTTTGAGTTGACTAACATGGTATTCGAGTTCCACATCATTGTTGTACTGTACCTTTATCCGTTTAAATCATGCGCCTTCGAGATATGCTATTGTAAGCTTGTCCTTCTATATCAGTTCTTAAATTCTTTGCTATGGGTATAGTTGAATGGTTCCAAGAAATAAATTTTCTCCTTATCAATGTTTGATTTCAAGAATAAATCAAACCATGTCGTTCTTCTATTAGCTAACCCCGACTTCTTTGGAAACCATTCTGGGTTGGAATGTTTTTGGATAAGAGTATCTGCATTGTCCAGGGGTTGCATGGCAGGTGTATCATCTTATACTATAACCACAAGAGATCTGTTTAGCCTTGTGATTTCTAAGAAGAAGGCTTCACCATCATCTTTTTTTTTCTCTCTTGTTCTCCCCCTAACAATTATTAGGAGGATCCTGATTATCACGAGACCTTTTATGAAAGGATGATTATACAGCTTGAGCATCAAGTGCATCTTGATCTAGAGTGATGGATTCTTAAAGGGTGTCATAAAGTTGCTGATGTGTGGTATGAGTCTCATTTGACTTGTTCAAGTGAATTCTATTCAGCAACTTTATTTTTAGATCTATGTCTGAGAGACCATCAGTGGGGGTGGATGATTGAGTGAATATATTTATTTGGTTGTTTTTCATAACTTCGAGCACAAAGGTGTTAAGTCGAGGCTTAACATAATTTGCAATAGCATTTGGGATAAGTAGGTATAAGATTTTTGATTTTTGTTAGAACTTTTTCTTGGACATATTTTTCAAATGCTTCAGAAACATTGAAATTTATGAGAGCTTCCAGCTTATGATCATATTCATTGAATTTCTATGCGACTGCCTTCTTGAAGTTGATCTTCCTCATATTCTTTTTTGCCTTTTGCATCTGCTTCTTTGCTTTGGCTTGTAGTGAGCTTGGTTGGGGATATGTTGTAGGATATGGAATTTTCTTTGATGGTAGAGATGGTATATAATGAGCATTCTCGTCTGGGAACATTTCCTGCATTAAAATTTTTGTTGCTAGAACATCTACATATGTACCTAGTGATACTTCAGATGCACCTGATATATTGCTTGTTATCTCAGGATTTCCCTATGGGTCCACCTCCTCAGAACCCTTTCTTTTTATTTTATGACAGAAAGCACTGAAGGTTGTTTGAGATTAGTTATACACTGACTTATCATAAATTATGTCAATTCATTTGTAGGTGTTTCATCTAGCAAGGTCTGAGTAAAGTCTAGTGAGGAACTTGTAACAGTCGGTCTGAGATAGGTAGAATTGGGTGTTGCAGTAGACTTGTTATGCATGAACACTCCATACCTTGCAGCATCATCATCTCCATGTGGATTATCATTGGATAAGTCGATATCAGATTCATTAGCATCATCAGTTTCATTTGCACTTTTGTCTGAACTTAAGATTAAAGTGTTGCATCACTAGCAGTATCTGATGAAGAATAGTATGTGTTCGTGGAGCACTTGATCTTCTCCCAGCAATGGTTGATTTTTTGCCTTAAACTCTCAAGTCTGCTAGCTTTTGATTTTTTTTGTAAGTCTAACAATGACTAAACTGCTAGATCATCACTACGTGACATTTTGTGTTTTGTCCTCCATCATGGTACATATCTGCAACGGCTTTGTTAGTTTGGCTGTCAATTGTAAATTGACTCCTTCAACATCGTTGAAAGTGCGGTTCTTGAATACTGATGGAATTTGCAGGTTCACCTACAACTGCTTCTTCAGTGATAGTAAAAGATCTTTTTTTCCTTGGCAAAGCATCTTTCTTGAGTTTGTTGGGAACATATGCTACTTGATCACCATAACACATAAATTTTTTTCCTCTTCCACTTTTGATTGGAGATACGTGTTGCTCTTTTGGTTTTTCAATAATTTTAGCTTTCTCATTTTCCACTTTCTTAGCATATATGTATTGTACCTGCTTTTCTTCGTTGATTACATCGCTGATCATAGCATCAGGAACTTCCATTCCAAACTTGTATTCATCGTTAGTTGTGCTTAATAATTTGGTTATGGGATGATCATCTTATAAACTGTGCAACTTAGAGTCTGATCTGCGAGGAATACTCTTGTTGATTGAAAGAAGGTTACAACACCTCGTGTTTTAGGTCATTGTATGACATTATATAATTCACAATTTATTTTTAGGGTTTTACGCGTTTACTCTTAAACCGTAAACGTTAAGTTAAATCGCGTAAACTGAAAATGATCATTCAATGTAAACGGGCATTAAACAATTAAATGTTTACATCAAGCAAGTGTTATATGATTATTATGAGGATAATTAATAACTTTGTTCATCTTATTTTTATTGTCTACGTAAAATGCTTACGTTTCGCGATAAAATGCGTTTAGGCATTCCCGGAAGTTCTAAAACCTAACTACGCCTAAACGAATACCCACGATTATACCCAATACTCAAAATAATAAAAATAACATCTTATATATACATATATATGCCGAATTTTAGAGGATAGAACCAAGACTTTTCAAGTATACATAATATCTAGATATTTAATAAAAGTACTCTTAACTCCTCTTACCAACTTGAATTATTTAAACATGAGCTAGGCTGTTTAGGAAAGGAACCTAGGGTTTAATGTTAAGAAAGAATTTTCACTATAAATACCCATGCATGCATAAGTAAACTTTACTTAAAATCTTTACATGCAAAATTCATATTATTCCTCTCTTTTACACCCCAAAACCCACGGCACAAATAAGCCACCAAACAAAATCCATACTTTGATTTTCTAAGATTATACAAGCCTTTTTCACATCATCTTAAGGTTTTTGTAAGGTGTTTGCATGCATGTTCATCATTTGCAAAGTTTAAGATGGAAAAAAGTAAAGATTAGGGTTTTGTGATACCTAATTAGGGTATAAGCTGAAAGTTGATTTAAGTCTAAACACGGGTTTAACATTCATTTTACATCCTATTTAATTCATCCCTAAGGTCTTCTAAATTTTCATACTTTTAAATTGTTTGTGATTTTATGTGTTCTATGTTATTTACGGCGTAAATCACCTCTAATGAACTTTTTAATGTGTAAAAAGGGTTTTTTTTTTGTTTTATCTATTTATTTACCTTATTCTCATGTCCTTAATCGCTTATAAATATCATGGAAAAATAGAATTATAAAGATGTTAACTTTTGGTTTATTATAAAATGTTTAAGGAATAATTAGGGTTTTTAATGTTATCTAATGTAAAATACTACCAATGAAAACAATTGAAAGTAAAAGGGTTTTGAACTTGTTACAATGGAATTTACACGGAATAGGGTCTTATTGGATAATTATTATAAGTATCCACATATGTAAAATATGGTATACAAGGAGTTTTATAGTAAACTACTAAATTTAATTAATACATAAAAACAGGGTTTTTATAAAGATATACATTATGAATACCTTAGGGGCTGTCTAAAATCCGAAGTTCTTAAGGAAAGTTTGACTAATATAATTATAACTACACCTCATGACGATTTCCATAATGATTAAAGAATCGAAAAACCGCATCTATAACGAAAAAGATAACGTTAAAAAAGAGTTTTACGTCTATTTAATACTTTAAAACTATTTTTTATATAAAGTTTACTGTTCAATTAACAGCAACTTTTTTATTTTAAAACATCTAAAATATGATTATAATTTTAATTACGAGATCGTACTCGAACGAATCGTTAAAAAAAAAAAAAAAAAAAAAAAATAAAAAACAAAAAACACGGAACTATAACGATTAAATACGACAACATTTTCGATAAATAAAAGTTTTATAAAAGTAATTTTATAAACTTTGAACAGTAAAAATCACTAATCATCAGCAAGACCCACTTTTAAAATATAATACTTTTTAATAACAAAAACGTACTCGAAGGAATCACTAAAATCGGGAATTAAAAACGAATAAGTTATTCGATTACAAGTTTAGCTAATAAAACCCTTTTTGTAAAACGACAATCGAGCTGTTAGTGAATAGTAATTTTACTATTCCATCGCAGAATCTTAAAAACTTGATAAATGTATATTTTTGAACGCTGGTCTTTATCTACGAAGACGTGACGTAAGAAACCGCGACAGCAACGGGCTTAAAAACGACCAAGTTAGGTCATTTTTACGAAATATATATTTAGAAAAACATTTTCACTTTATAAAATTATTATTTTACTAAATAAACAATTAGTCAGTGATTAGGCTATATAGAATATTGACGTGGTTATCAAAGTGATATAATTCTAGGGAGTTTTCATAAATGGGCTCTTCTTCAGAGGGCGTATCGAGGAGTGTTGGATTTACGTTTTAAAGTGTCTTACTCCTCGTTACGTCATGTTGGACCTCTTTAATTATGTTAGCCCGAACGATAGTACGATGTAAACAACTATAAGATTATTTTCATGTTCTTCGTTATTTCTAAAGTACTATGTACTTACACGGACCTTAAATTTAAAATAGGTTGCATTTTTTATCGTCTTGGTGACGTTTATCTGTGATTATTTGGACTATTCTGTATCTAGGTGAGTTCATAGCCCACTTTTACCGTTTTATTGATTTATATTTTGGTGGTGGTGATACATACTTTGTTTTATAAATTGGATCCGCAAGGGTTTTAAAGTATAGTGATTATGTGTTTGCCTAAGACAAACAAAATAGCGATATCCCTTCCTGAGCCAATTATCATTGACACTGTCATTGCATAGATGTGTAGTTGTTATTGCATTTGTGAGCTTGCGAATGATATAAAGTTAGATCTATTGGGTTTAACCTCCCCGTTTTGGGTGTTAGCTATCACTGGAACGAACGTTGACATTATCGGACTTGGGATGTTGCGGGTTAACAAACATTTGTCGGGCAAATAATTGCTCAAATAGCAAAATATAGGTTGAGCTCATCTCACCCGGTTTGGTGTCATGAGCTTAGTGCAACAGTAATTAGTTTGTAAATTGTTGGCATATGTTTGGAATCATGGGAAAGTCTTGCAGTCCTGCATAATTTAAATACATAAACCTATGAATTCACCAACAATTTTGTTTGTGATGTTTTATAGCACTGTGTTGCAGGGGTCAACTAGGCACGAGTGCTATAGGTCAAGGATGCATTGGATTATGTTTTGGATTGCACTGTTAAAGACTTAGGTGCATCATGTTTTGGGAAATCTATGTTATCTTTTGTAATAATAAACAAGAACAAGTAAAGCTATAAGCTTTTGTAACATGTCTTTTATTTAAATCCAATGTATAATCATAACGTCTTTTGTGTCGTTTCTTTATATATATCTTGTGCTGTTGATCTTGAAGTAACATGCCCCGGATCCTTATTCCGCTGCGACCCATTTTGGGGTGTTACAGATTGGTATCAAGAGCCAAGGTTATAGAGAACCAGGTCAAAATGTTTTTGCTGGACTATAACCATTTTCAAACATTGCATACATACAAAAGGGTTTTTACGGGGTATTCATATACAAATTATTGCATTAGTCGGTTAGGCTATATACATGCATAATTGATATACGTGTTTATAATATATTAGTTTATAAGGTGATAGTCTTATCTTAATATACTTAATAAGCTATTTTGATTTCAGATACTATCATGTCAGTTTCTGAGCACTCTTCGGTTACATTACATTCAGTATCTGAGGTTACGATTTAGACATGGAGTCACCAGCGGATGTCGTGGGACCTATTTTTGAGGTTCCTCCATCGCAGGACTACATACCTGGCCCTCGACGGGAACACATCACCAGATTATTTGTGCCTGGCCGAGGTGCCAGCAGAGCAAGGCACCACCTTCATATTTACATACTCTTTTGTTCCGGAAGCCTGTTTGCGGCGTTCTTTACCGGTGGACGATGAGGTATTCCCGGCTGAGGAGCAGCCACTGCCTGCTGCTGACTCACCTACTCATCAGTCACCAGGGTATATACGCAGTCGACCCTGAGGAGGACCTAGAGGAGGATGACGAGGAGGATCCTGAGGTGGATCCAACCGATATCTGCTACAGAGGAGATGATGATGATGATGATGCAGAGGAGGAGCACTTAGCTCCTGCTGACCCTGCAGCTGTTGCTTATTCAGCTGACCAGGACCCATACATTGCTTATCGCGTCACGGCTAGGATGTCCATCCGACCACTGGCGGCGTGGCCACCGTTTCCTCTTTGAGGAAGTTGTGAATGAGAGAGTGTTATCCTTACTACTCCACCCACCATCACCTCTCTTATCCATTACTCATTCACCACTTCTTCAGATACCCTCTCCGCATTACCTATACCATCACCACCACCCAATAGCCCTACATATGTTGAGGGATCTCTGGGATCCCGAGCTGCTTGGGATTTAGATGAGAGATGCACTACCATCTCCGATTCATGAGACTGAGATACCTGAGATTTGTTTACCGCTTCGTAAGAGGCGCGTCGTTACTAATCTGAGTCCTGGCATACGAGGTTCGGGGATGAGTTCGACAGTGGGTGCTGTGACTAGGTTGGGTACCTACCACAGCTTTAGGGCAGACCTTTATAGTTTGCTGATTACGTTAAAGAGGTCCGCTCCCAGGAGCCGGATGTCTAGAGAGTTAGGCTATGGTATTACGGATACATGGGATGACCTTGTAGGAGCCATCCAGGAGATTGCACCGACCACCCTAGAGGGGGTCAATCAGAGAGTTTATTGAGTTGTTTCTACTACTGTTGACCGAAGAGATGTGTATCATATATTCTAGCTGGATGATGCACGGTATGACGAGCTCTATCTTAGAGGCCCGACGTCAATTGTTGTACAGGGGATAGGCCTTCCATAGACGCACTGCCCTTCTGATGGAGGAGGAGGCCAGATTATCTCGTGCCGCTTGGGCACAGTCGATGGATGCTTGCAATCAGACACGTTCTGAGGGCATATCACTTCGGACTACGGTCATGGCTCAACAGTCCGAGATCACTGAGTTACAGGCAGCAGACTGTAGGAGACAGGCGGTGATTACAGATCTGCTAAAAAAACAGTGACTTATCGGAGACAGGACAGTTAATTGGAGGCACTAAAGATTTAGTAAAGCAGCTCAGATTCAGATGGCCGAGCTTCAGAGACAGCAGGGACCCGCTAAGGATCCTGCAGAGCCAGAGCTACCAGAGGAGGCCAGTAGCAGTTCTTAGACTGGGTTTTGATTATAGCTACTGTACAGTCTTTAAGTGTATGGGTTTTCCCAGCTAGCAAGACTGTATAGATTTTTTGTTGTTGACTAGCTACTTGTTTAGTTTACGATCTTTTTGTTCATATATCGGTACTGGTGTACAGCCTACTAAAGTATTACGAGTATATCTCGCGCTAGTATGCTTTAGGTTATTTTGTTCTTGTAATCATAAAGGGTATATTGATCGTTTGTATTTAACCAACCCTGTATTATTTCCCATTTTATATAGGAAAGGATGGATTATGTTTTATATGAAATCGAATTTTATTGTGGTGATGACTGTCGATGTGTTAATTTCAATACTGTTGTGTATTTCACCAGGTGTTGTGATCTCGTTTGTTATTATATTATGTTACATAGGGTTTTGGATAAGATTTTTGAAATCTAACGGGTATTATGTTTTCTTGAGGATTTAAGAAAATGGCACCAAAGAGGAAGGCCCCACGAGGATAAATCTAGGTTACAACTCCCCCACCAGTCACAGACCCTACTACCGTCACACCAGTGCCCACATGCAGGGGCCTTATGATCGACGAGTGGTGTCACTGCTGTTGTTGGCAAGCACGTGCTACGACCCGAAATGGCGATGAGATGTAGCATAACCTCGGGGAATAGGTGCGAGAAGGATATGAGAGGCACTGTGTGGGGTGCACATCATCAAGACTTCACTGAAATGTCAACCACTTATTCTTCAAGAGTACAGAAGGAGCGTGGTTCAGCTTGACTAGTGGTTTGAGGAGGATGGAACCGTGTTTCGCATAAGTAACTTGCATCCGGTTGATGGAGAATCAAGTGAAGTTTGCCACTTGTACTCTTATGGGAACTGCTCTAACATGGTGGAACTCACATGCTAGGACAGTGACTAATGATGTTGCGTATGCGATGACGTGGTCTGACTTGAAAAAGAAGATGACAACTAAATATTGTCCGAGGAATGAAATCAAGAAGATTGAGGCAGAATTGTGGAACTAAATACAAGGGCACGATTGTAGGTAGCCTACAACCAAGTTTCTCTGGAACTGGCAATTGCTGAGTGACAGATTGTTTCCCTGCAAGAGACTGACAAAATTAAAATATGTCGGTGGGATGCCTGACCTGATTTACTCAAGTGTTGTGGCATCGAAGCCAAAGACCATGCAGGAGGCTATTAAGATGGCGACTGAATTGATGGATAGGAGGATTAACACTTTGGCTGAGAGACAGACAAAAAATAAGAGAAAGTTTGAAGACGCTCCTCGAAATAACCAAAACCAAACAACCAAACAAAAAGGGCAGAACCAAGCAGGGCTTTATGGCTTGGCATGGGAACGTGTGACATTGAAAACCGTATGAAGGACACTAAACCTCGATGTCCAAGGGTTAACTTCAAACCTTTACGGTCCTTGTACACCAACTTGCACAACTGCAAGAAGCTTGGGCCACCTGGCCAAGGACTGTAGGAGCCGGCCTGGCAATGCAAAATTACAACAAAAACTCAAAACCGCAATAACCAATAACAAACAACAACGTAAACTACAAACAACCGGGAGCAGGCCAAGGGGCAAAATACAAATGCCATTGTTTGTTTGAGTGTTGGGGCTCCAGGCATTCAAGGAACAACTGCCCTAGGGGAAGAAAAGAACAAGAATCAGGGGAAAATGGTAACGGTTGTAAACTGGGCTTTTGTTATGCAGTTGGGGTGTTGCAGGGCAAAACCCAGACAACAACTTTTGTGGACGGGTACGTTTTCCTAAACTGACCGGTGTGCTTCCATTTTATTTGATATGGTGCAGATAGAAAGTTTGTGTCTACTCATATTTAGTACTTTGATTTAATATAGCCCCCCACTACATTAGATCACGGTTTTTTACGGTTGATTAGCTGATGGTAAGAATATTTGGGTAAATACAGGTTATTATGGGTTGCACGTTAAAATTTTTCTGTACAATCCGTTTCTCACGTCGACCCCCTAAAGCCTATAGAAAATGGGTACTGTGACGTCATAATTGCATGGACTGGTTGACAAAATTTACCAAGCCGTCATTGACTGTGTAAGAAGGTCGTGCGTAGTCCTTTTGGGAAGCAAAATTTTAATATTTTCATGGTGGAGAGGAAGTAGAATTAACGCGGACTCGATTAAACATCATCTCGTGAACCAAGGCTAGAAGTATCTGCGTGCAAGGATGTTTACGTCTTTTGGCACTATTAGTCAAGGAGATGGAGACAAGTCAAAGAAGAAGCAACTGCAAGATGTACCGATCGTCAAAAATTTTCCCGAAGTATTCCCCGAGGACTTGCCAGGCCTTCCAACCTACAGCAAGTGGGAAATTTCACATCGATCTATGTCTGGTGCTTGCACCTCTTAGCACGGGCCCTTATCGATTGGCCCCACAGAAATGAAATAATTGGCGGAATCAAAAATACAGAGCTTTCCGATTATAAATGGCCTTTATAAGACTAGTTCGTCACCATGGGGAGCTCCAGTTCTATTCTTCAAGAGAAAGATGGATAGTTACGGATAGTGATAGAATTATCGGGAGGGTAAACAAATATCGTGTGAAGAACCATTATCCGCTACTAAGAAATGATGACTTATTGACCACACTTCAAGTGTCAGTGTCTACTCGGAAGATCGATCCAAAAGGTTCAGGGGTATCTCCAATTGAGGGTTCGAGAAGAAGAAAGATCGACCTAAGGTCAGGTTATCACCAATTGAGGGTTCGAGAAGAAGACATCTCGAAGACTGCCTTCAGAACTCGATATGGACATTATGAATTCCAAGTTATGCCGTTTGGTTTGACCAACGCACCTGCTGTGTTTATGGACCTCATGAACCGAGTGTGCAAACCTTATCTGGACAAATTCGTAATTGTCTTTATTGACGATATTTTGATCTATTCCAAGAGCAAGCAAGAGCACAAAGAGCATTTGAAGATAATATTAGAGTTGTTGAAGAAAGAGGAGTTGTATGCAAAATTTTCCAAGTGTGAATTTTGGATTCCCAAAGTACAGTTCCTCGGTCACGTGATTGATAATAAAGGCATTCATGTGGATCCAGCCAAGATCGAATCCGTTAAAGATTGGGCATCTCCTAAGACACCAACGGAGATTCGTCAGTTTTTAGGTCTTGCTGGGTATTATCGACGATTCATTGAAGGGTTTTCAAAGATCGCCAAACCAATGACCAAGCTCACTCAAAAGAAGGTTAAGTTTGAGTGGGGTGACAAACAAGAAGCAGCGTTCCAGTTATTAAAGCAGAAGTTGTGTAGTGCACCAATTCTGGCTTTACCCGAAGGAAGTGAAGATTTTATCGTATACTGCGATGCTTCGATCAAGGGTTTGGGCGCTGTGTTGATGCAAAGGGAAAAGGTTATTTCTTATGCATCACGCCAGTTAAAGATCCATGAGAAGAACTATACTACTCATGATCTGGAACTTGGAGCAGTAGTGTTCGCTCTGAAGATTTGGAGGCATTATCTGTATGGTACCAAATGTACGATGTTCACTGATCATAAGAGTTTACAGCATATTCTTAATCAGAAGGAATTGAACATGAGACAACGCCGATGGTTAGAGTTGCTTAGTGATTACGATTGCGATATTCGTTATCACCCAGGGAAGGCAAATGTCGTTGCTGATGCTTTGAGCAGGAAAGAACGGGAACCACCGTTAAGAGTTCGAGCTTTAGTCATGACTATTAGCTTGGATCTTCCTAAGCAAATCTTGAATGCTCAGACTGAAGCACGGAAACCAGAGAACATCAAGAATGAGGATGTTGGAGGTATGCTGATTGAAAATGCTAAATTTCCAGAGGCACTTAGAACGGAAAAGTTGGAACCTCGTACGGATGGAACCCTATGCCTCAATGGCAGGAGTTGGTTACCTTGTTATGGCGATTTGCGGACTGTGATCATGCACGAGTCCCACAAATCGAAGTATTCTATCCATCCAGGTTCCGAGAAAATGTATCAAGACGTAAAGAAGCTATATTGGTGGCCCAATATGAAAGCTGATATCGCCACCTATGTTAGCAAGTGCTTGACCTGTGCTAAGGTCAAGGCCGAACATCAGAGACAATCGGGTTTGTTGGTACAACCCGAGATACCTCAATGGAAGTGGGACAATATCACGATGGATTTTGTCACAAAGCTTCCTAAGTCATCACAAGGGTATGACACCATTTGGGTAATCGTTGACCGTCTTACAAAGTCCGCAATCTTTATACCCATGAAAGAAACTGACCCTCTGGAGAAACTAGCGAGAATGTACCTAAAGGAAGTAGTAACAAGGCATGGAATACCGGTCTCGATTATTTGTGATCGTGACCCTAGGTTCGCATCAAATTTCTGGAGGTCACTTCAGAAAGCTTTGGGTACAAGTTTAGATATGAGTACGGCATATCATCCGCAAACTGACGGACAAAGCGAGAGAACCATTCAAACTCTCGAAGATATGCTTAGAGCTTGTGTGATCGACTTTGGAAATGGTTGGGTTAAACATTTGCCATTGGTCGAGTTTTCATACAATAACAGTTATCATGCTAGCATTAAGGCTGCACCCTTTGAGGCACTTTACGGTAGAAAATGTCGTTCGCCTGTTTGTTGGGCTGAGGTTGGAGAAGTTCAACTCACCGGTCCAGAGATAGTACAAGAGACGACTGAGAGAATCATTCAAGTTAAACAAAGGATGCAAGCTGCTCGTGATAGACAAAAGAGCTACGCTGATTTGAAGCGTAAGCCGATGGAGTTTGAGGTTGGAGATAAAGTGATGCTCAAGGTTTCGCCTTGGAAAGGGGTTGTACGTTTTGGCAAACGAGGGAAATTAAATCCCAGGTTTGTTGGACCTTTCAAGGTAATAAAAAGGGTTGGAGACGTTGCATACAAGCTCGAGCTTCCTGAGGAGCTGAGCAGAGTTCATAATACATTTCACGTGTCCAACTTAAAGAAGTGTTATGCCGACGAACCCTTAGCCGTTCCGTTGGATGGACTTCATTTTGATGACAAGCTTCAGTTTGTCGAGGAACCTATAGAGATCACAGATCGTGAAGTTAAACGATTGAAGTGCAGCCGTATCCCATTAGTCAAGATTCGATGGAACTCCAAGAGAGGTCCTGAGTTTACATGGGAATGTGAAGATCAATTCAGAAAGAAATATCAACACCTCTTCACCAAGACTGCACCGTCGCCAAGTGCCGTGTGATAAGCCTTGAGGACAAGGTTCAATTAACGGGGGGAGACTATAACACCTCGTGTTTTAGGACAATGTATGACGTTAATAAAGTCACTAATTATTTTTAAGGTTTTACGCGTTTGCTTTTAAAACGTAAACGTTAAGTTAAATCGCGTAAACTTAAAATGATCATACAATGTAAACGGGCATTAAACGATTAAATGTTTACATCAAGCAAGTGTTATATGGATTTTATGTGGTTAATTAATAACATTTGTCATCATTATTTTATAGGCTAAGTAAAATGCTTACGTTTATAATAAAATACGTTGAGATACCCGGAAGTTTAAAACCTAAACTAGCCTAAACAACATACCTCGATTTGTACCCAATACTCAAAATAATTAAAATAACATCACATATATACACAATATGCCGAAATTCTAAAGATTGGAACAAGAGTCATCATCTTGGTATAATATCTAGATATTAACTAAAAGGTACTCTTACACATTTTTCCAACTTGTCATGCTTAACATAAACTTGGGTTAGAAAGTAATAGGGTTAAGTTAACAAGTATTTATACTATTCAATTGGCTTGCGCTGAGTAAGTTTCATACTCGTTTATACTTAACCTAAATACTTAATTTCTTTCTTCCTTTTCTTCTCCAAAACTACTGGCAACATTAAGCACATAAACAAAATCCATAACTTGAAATTTAAGTATATACAACCCAGTACACAACATGACTTAGGTACTCTAAGGTGTTGGAAGCTTTGGTTCTTCTTTCAGAATATAAGAAGAAAAAGGAAGGATTAGGGTTTTGAAAATACCTAATCTTGGGTTATAAGCTTGGATGCTTTATTTTGAATCTAACACGGGTTTAGAAACTCATTTCACTATCTCTTTCATCATCACTAAGGTTTTCTTAAATCCTTCATACGTTTCTTGCGTCATGATTTTATGTATTAATGTTAAAATATAGCATATCACCATAATGACTTTTAAAATGTATTAAATGGTTTTTATTTGAGTTTATTAATTTATACACTTTTATCATTTACTATATGTTATAAAATATCATGGAAAAAGTAAATATAAATGTATGTTAAACTTATAGTTTAAGTTAAAATGGTTTAAGACAAATTAAGGGTTTTTTATAAGTTTTCTTAAACTTCAATGTGAAAAAATTATGAAGTAAAAGGATTGAACTTGTTACAATGAATTATAAAGGGACTAGGGATGGATTATTTAGATTTATTATAAGTACCACATATGTAAAATATGGTTATAAGGGTTTTTATAGTAAATTACTATGTTAATAATACATAAAAACAAGTTTTTATAAAGTTAATCATACAAATACATATGGGCTGTTTTAATTCGAATCTTAGGCAGTAGCTTTTGATATTTTAAAGTTATAATACGCCTCATGACGATTCTAATGATAAGATACTTGAATAAAAACCGATCATATACTGAATAAAGATACGTAAAAACGTAGTTTAAGGACTATTAAAAACTTTTTATAAAAACTATTTTTATAAAAAGGTTTACTATTTCTTTACAGCAACTTTGAGTTTTTAAATAATCTAAAATATGATATAACTTTTGTTTCGAGATCGTACACGCAAGAATCGTTCAAAACTGATCTTTACGAGTAAAATTACGGACATTTTCGATAATTATAAGTTTATAAAAGTATTTTTATAACTATGAACTGTAAAAATCATATTCTATCAGTAGATTTATCTTGATAAAATTTATAACTCTTTTAATACGTGAACGTACTGAAGGAATCACTTAAATCACGGAGTTGAAATAACGAATAAGTTATCGCGATTACGAGTTTACGACTGATTAAAGCCTAAAACGACAAATGAGCTTTGTGAACAGTATTTTGTATATTCATCACAAGATTTTTTAAAAACTTTAAAATGTATATATTTTTTGATCATCGTCTTACTACGAAGCGTGGACCGTAAGAATACGCGGAGCAAAGGGCTTAAAACGACAAGTTAGGTCATTTTTACGAAAAGTATATTTTTAAACGTTTTGTACTTTATAAAATCTATTTTACTCTAAAACGATTAGTCGGTGATTATGCTATATAGAATATTGAGTGGTTATCAAAGTGCTATAATACTAGGGAGTTTCATAATGAGGCCTCTTCGGATGGCGTATCGATGATGTTGTTGGATTTACGATTTAAAGTGTTCCTAAACTCCTGTACGTCATGTATGACTCTTTGATTTATGATAGGCTCCGAAAAGGATTGTACGATGTACAACTATAAGATTTTATTAAGTGTTCTTTAATTAAAAGTACTCAGAACTTATACAGCCGAATTTAAATAGGTTGCATTTTAGTCTTGTGTGACGTTTTTGTATTGAGATTAATTGAGCTTTCTGTACTAAGGAGAGTTCTTAGCACCACTTTTTACAGTTTTACTGATTTATTATTATTTGGGGAGAGAACTGCTTTGTTTTATAAATTTGGAGCAAGTGTTGAAAGTATATTGTTATGTGTTGTAAGTTGCGATTACCCTCCTGCAGCCCATTATTCATGAACCTGTTAAATTTGCATAGATGTAGTTGTGAATTACATTATAGTGAGCGCGAATGATCTAAATAGATCTATTGGATTAACCTCCCAGTTTGGAGATTTAGCTTTCACTAGGAACGATCGTTGACCCATGTCGGGACTTGGATGTTGCGGGTTACACTTCTGTTACGGGCAAATAAATGCTAAAATAGCACAAATATAGGTTGAGCTTCGGTGTCATGAGGCTTAGTGCAACAGATAAATCTGAGCGTTTTGTGATTGTTAAGAATATGTTCTGTAAACATCTCGTGATAGTCTTGCGGTCCTGCATAATTTAAAATACATTAAATCCTATGAATTCGCCACAATTTTGTTGATGTTTTTAAGCATGTTCTTCAGGAGGTCATTAGGCTCGTGATGCCAAGGATGCATTTAGATAATGTTTGGATTGTACGTTAAAGAATTATGTGTATCATGTTATGGAAATATATGTTTGTCTTTGTAATATGAAACAAAGAAACATGTAAAGCTATAAGCTTTTGTAATATATCTTTTAATATCCAATGTAGCATTTAAACTCGCTTTTGTGTCGTTTCTTATATTATCTTGTGCTGTTGGATCTTGAAGTAACATGCCCCGGATCCTTATTCCGCTGCGACCCATTTTGGGGGTGTTACCGAGGCATGAAGATGGAAAACAAACGTTATCATTCAACTTGATTGTTTATATTTTGGGAACCTCTCGTTTGTAAAAACTCTGAAGAAATAATGAATGATAACTTATTTTCAAAAAACAACTCTTTTTGCTTGTGTTCTTTGATTATGATGTGTACCTGAAGTAATTCCCCAGATTAGTTCCGTGACTATATGTAAAATATGGGTGTTTTTCAGATTTGGTATTATGAGCCAACGTTTAGAGACAAGGTTGAAACCCTTATATTTAACTACTTTTGTTTTTCCCACCCCTTCCCCCCACCCCCCCCCCCCCCACCCCCCTCCACACCACTCACCACCCCAATACAAGACATGTCCTCTGTGGCCAGAATATCTCCCGGAAAAAATCTTTGAAAATGGGAAATCGGGTGTTTTATAACTTGTGATCTCTTAGCTCTCTCAACAAAAATCTTTGCTACTTTTCAAAGGTTTAGTTTGGGGAAGTTTCGAGGTATTTGGTTATAAGGCATGTGATATTGCGTGAGGACACGCAATCGTTTAGTTTGGGGAATTTTGATAAGTGTAAAATACACATATCCATTTATGCTTAAAATAGCCCAATTTAACCCAAAACAGACCAAAAAAATGGCAACAATATGCTTGTATTTGTGTTTTGTGTGTGCAGGTACGGATATATCAAAAATCATAAGAAAACCGTCAAAAAACGGGCAAGCACGGACACGAGAACGGAAGAGTGAACAAAAGCCGGAAGCCAAAGCCAGAAAAAGTCAAATCTACAGTCAACTTCAGTCAATCTTGGTCAACAAAAGTCAACAAGACCCAAAGTGTTTCAAAATAACCCCTCAACTTTCAGAAAAGTCCAAAAATAGTCCCTAAACTCTTAATGGGCCTCAAAACCCTAAAAACCCTACCCGGATACCATGCCCGGATCCAAAAGCCCAACCCCTTAGCCCAATATCCTTTTCATAAAACTCCAAGGACTAATTTTGCCATTTTGAAAACATTTACACCACATGGACTTATATAGCTAACAAAAGAGAGGGACCTAACCTGCCATAGTCCCAAACTTTTCCCCCATTTACCCCCTCAGTAAAAAACAAGCGGGAAAAGGAGTTGGTACTATTCATCGTCTCCCCCACTTTCACCCAGAGTCAAAATCAAAGGGCTTTTCACAATTTAAGGGCAAATAGGACAATTCATAGGACAAAGTACACCTGGGCAAAGAATCTCGTCATCAACGCACCTCATTGGTCAAGGCCCTTCAAAAGAATGACACGTTGGCATGAAAGAAAGCACAAGAATGATGGGATTTGCACTTAAACCTCTCACAGAAGTAACACAAGGTCACATCACACGGGATGCCACGTTGGCAATCCGTGTGATGACCAAAGAGATCTAACGGATGAGATTGCTTCCCAATGATTAGCAAAAGATCAAAGGCCAAGGATTGAAGGAGCGTGGGAAGGACCTAAGGACCTAGAAGGTTCAGCTGCAGACTATAAAAAGGGGCTCTCATACACAGAAATGGACGGCTTACTTTTCTAGCTTAGCTTTAGCTTTTAGTTTTAGAATTTAGCTTAAAATTTAGCTTATGTAATTTTCCTTTTAAACTTGTGTAATTTCCTTTTCAATATTGTATTCAAGCTTTTATATTAATGAAATTGTGTTTTTACTTTTAAATACTCTGTCAAAAGCTCTCTTCCTTTTCATGAGCTCTTAATCTTTTTCAAATGATAAGTTGTTGTTTCATAAGCTCATATAAGCTTAGTTAGCTCTCACTAGTCTATAAGCTAGTGATTGAGCTTAATCAAACCTTAATCATATCTAAATCTTAAATCAGCTTAAATACTTTGTTTATTTGGACCTATAAGCTTTTGGAAGGGGAGCTTAACATGGAAGAGCTCCCATGGACTTTTACTGGCTTATCTTTGATAAGCCAGAGCTGTTGATGCTCATTTGAGTTTATTTTAACCTTTGTTAAGCTAAGGTTTCAAGTAAGTTCTCTATTTAGCTTTTCTGCCTTAATTTTCAGTTAATAGTTGCTTAATTTGCTTTTCTGTTTGCTTATTTGTGCTTATCTGTTTTTCTTTTAGCTTATTAATCATTTTCAACTTTCTGTTTTCAGCTTTTATTGTTTAGATTTTAGTATTTCATTAATTGTCTTTAAAAAATTATAAAAACCTCAAAAATATTAGCATAGTTTTAGCTTATTATTTTCTGGCTTATTTGCTTAATGGTTTGCGTTTATTAGTCTTATTATAAGCTGTTCATTATCTGGTAATTCAGATTTAAGCCTTAAATAAGTGTTTCATAAGCTTAAATGAGTCTTAGTATAGTTAAAGGGGTGTTTGGCACAACAACACTAACCATAGGTTAGTGCTGTTTGTGACCATTTGGTCTTAAGGTTTTGGTTAAAAATCTTCATCTAAGTCTGTTTTTATAGTTTTATAAGTTAGGTCATGTGTCATTTAAGTTTTCATTAGTTTTTATTAAAGACTGTTTGGAATAGCTTGCTCATTTAGCTCAAATCTGTTTTTAGTAATAGCTTAGCTTATTATTTCCTATTTTAGATGATTTAAAGTGTTTGAAAGCATGTTATTAGGTCTGCACTTAAGTGATTTGAGTCAAGGTTAATTGAGTGTCAAATGCATCAGCAAGATTTTTCAGCATAAGTGTCAATTTTAAGTTTTAAATTCATCAGGATAAAATAGGAGTTAGGATTTGATTTTCAGTTTTTAAATAGTTCATATATCATAGTTTTTAAGTTTGCACTTAGTTTTTAGATTGTAGCTTATTTTATCATCTGTTTTCAGTGTTTAAAATGAACTTTTGTCTTTTCATTCAAAGAACTCAATCTGTCAAAAGTTAAGTATTAAGGCTGATTTCAAACTGAGCTCATAATCTAGTTTAGCTTATTAGGTAATTTAGCTTAACTGAATTTTGTGCATTTTTGCTTATTGTCTGTGATTTGCTTTATTTTAGTTCATCAGTTTTTAGTTTGCTTAATAATGTATCTCAGCTCTTTTCTCTTTTAATATAAAGCTCATGCACATCATAAGCATTACTAAGCTACTTTGTATTGAAAATGAGCTTAAATTAGCTTTTAACAAGTTTTTTTTAGTAAAAACCATAAGTGAAACCCCTACTCACTGATACAACAGCTTTAATAAGTTGTTTAAGAGCTTATTAGTTAGTTTCAGCTTATGTCCTCTTTATTAAAATTGCTTAATTTTGTGTCCTCTTTAAGTCCTAGTATTTAGTTTTTCATAAAAAGCAAAAAAAAATGCAAAAAGTTAGGGTTTGCCCACCCTCGAACCTGAGACGTCACACTTATAGACCCAACGCCTTAACACCATGCTACAATAGCTCATCCATCAGTGTTTCCTTCCATTAAATACTTATACACGTTTTAATTTCCCTTTTCATTTATAAGCCGTAGCATAGTAGGGCTTATTTCGTGCTTATTAATTAAGCTGGGTCCTTGGTTTTAATTTTCCTAGCTTCTTTGTAACTTTCTTGATTTTCCCTGAAATTTTGGTAATTTTCCATTAAGTAGATTAATTATTATCATTTTTTCGAAAGTTTAAATTTTAAAAAATCAATAAAAAATAGAAAAAAGTTTTATAAAAATACAAAAAAATAGTTTTTAGTTTTATAAAAAATAGCTTTAGGTTTACATTCAGTAAAATCATTTTTACACTTTTTAGATCTTAATTTTCATTTTTAAGCTTTTATTTTTAATTTTAAAAATAGGATTTTAATTTTAAAAATAGTTTTCTGAGTTTTTATGTTATTTTAGACTTTTCTAAGTTTAAAAATCATTTTTCCAATTACTAGTACTTAATATGCTATTTATAAGATTTAATTAGATTAATTAGTTGTTTAATTCCCCATAGAAATTCAAAAATAATCAAAAAAATGTTTTTCTTTTTCCTAAAATTATATTTTGTCCTATCTTAGGTTTAGAAACTTAGTTTTCATTTTTAGGAGTTAAATTTAGTTTACTTACTTATTTGTCACATTTAATTTGTTTCCCGTTAATCATTTTAAATGTTTAATTGCTTTTAATTGTTCAATTTTACTTGTTGCTTTAATTTGTATATAAAGATCATAAAAATAATCTTATCAATCATTCAACATCAAAAGTTCGAACTTAAACAGTTCAAATTGCACAAGTCGTTGGGGAAACGACCCGGGTGATCATTCTTCCCGGTTAAATATACGTATTATATATTATATTATATATATTTTTGAGAGTGAAATTTCCTTAGGGAATTTTCTTAATTACTCTTAAGGTTATATTATTATATATATTTTATAGTGTATTAAAACTATCACAATCAGTTTTTGGCGCCGTTGTCGGGGACTAGTGTTTAAGATTCCTTCGTTTTGTGTTTGATTTGGTTTGAAGATCTTTTCGTCCTCGAAAGTTTCATTCTTGTTTTATAATTCAAAAATCCAAAAAAATCATAAAATATAAAAAAGTAAAAAATATTTTCCTTTTCTTTTTAGTATAAGTAAAAGATAAAAATATATATAAAAAAAAGAAAAATCAAAAAAATAAAAAAATCTTCCTTTTTAATAAAGAAATAAAAGTCACCAATTGGTAAAAATACCAAAATATAATACCTTCCATTGAGGTATTATCATAAATAAGTTCCGGTGAACTTGAAAAGTTCCCAAATCGAACCAAAGATTTAACACTTGCCATTTGTGTCTCTACGAAGTACGGCTCACCTTGAAAAGCAATTTTTAAGAGCTACCGTGAAGTAGTTGATTATTTGGTTTAAGTCTCTTTCGTGTAACCGTTAAAATTTGTTGTGAATAAAAATTAAAAATCCAAAAAAAATTAGTGTAGAATTTTTCTTTCAATTTTTTAAATTTTTCTTGATTTTCTCCTTTTTAGTGCATGCGCACTCGATCTCAAGCTCGTAATCGAAATCGTCGAACAACCAACAATTACAACGGTTATGTTGAAGGAACCCGATTTCCTAAGGCCGACAATCGTACCATGGCTCAAATGCTACAAGCTCCCATCGAGGGATACGAAGATGCAATAGTTGTTCCACCGATAATGCAATACAATTTTTTGAGCTTAAACACCCTTTGATTAATCATATTCAAAATAATAATTTTCACGGTAGACAAGACCCCAAATCACCTTCAATTTTTCAACAAAGTCACTTCAACGTTTAGACATCCCGAAGTTCCGAACACTTCGATTAAGCTTTTGCTTTTTTCTTTCTCTCTAGACGGTGAAGCCCGAGATTGGCTAGATAAGGAACCTCCTAGAAAACAACTTACCACCTTCGAGAATGAAATCACTACTTTTTCCTTTCTCTCTCACATGGGATGACCTTGTTTTAAAGTTCATAAATCAATTCTTCCCACCTTCGAAAACAACTTACCTTCGGAATGAAATCACTACTTTTTACCAAAAACCAAACGAAACTTTCAACGAAGCATGGGAACGTTTTAAAGGACTTCTTCGTCAATGTCCTCATCATGGTTTCTCGGAATTACATCAACTTGATACATTTTACAATTCCTTGAATACCAATGATCAAGATGCCTTAGATTCCGCCGCGGGTGGCAATTTTCTAGATAAGATGCCTCGAGAAGGTTTAGCCATAATCGAAAGTAAATCCAAAGTGCGTTATTCAAGAAGTCGTCCGAATGATTCAAGAGCGATTACGAATGCTCCTTCTTCTACTTCTTCACCTTCCAATAATTCTTTCGAGATTCAACAAATGGCCGCCTTACTTGAAGACAAAATGAATATTCGAATGAGCCGTTTAGAGAAAGCGATTAGTGAAAAGAATGTTACGACTCCTGCTACCGTCAAAGCAGTCGAGGAAGTTTGTGTCACATGTGGTTCAAACCATAATTTCAACAATTGTCCATTAACAAGGAACGATTTTCCCATTTTTCATGATAACATTCATCAATTCCAACAAACCGCCGCCGTTGGCAATTTTGTTCAAAGGAATCCTCCTAATTTGGCAAACCAAATGAGACCACCCGGTTTTAATCAACCAAATGTTCAAAACAACCAAGGAAACCAAAACCGATATCAAGGAAACAATTTCAATTCGAATCAAAACCGTGGAGGCAATTTCAATCAAAACCGTCAAAACAACCAAGGAGCCGTTTATCAAGCCCCACCATACCAACCACTAACAAATCAACCTTTGGTTAATCAAGCTTTACCTCCCGTTTCACAAATTCAAGGTGTGTCTAAAACGGATTTTGAAAGTTATGCTAAAGCTAATGATGCGAACATGAATAACTTGCAAATGAAGTTGGATAATTTTCAAAGGAACCAAAATGATTTTCAAAGAGTTTACAATGATTCTCAAAAGAAGCAAGATGATTTTCAAAAGATGATGCTAAGTTTTATGCAAAACTATCATACCAACCAAGCTTCAAGTTCAAGTTCGTTACCAAGCAATACCATTCCAAACCCTAGGAACGAAGCCAAGGCAATTACCACACGAAGTGGTGCCTCATATGATGGACCTCCGATTTTATCGCTGGTGGTGGAAAAGGAACCCGAGGTGATAAAGGATACAGAGCTACCTAGCACCGAAGACATCTAACCTCCTTTGGTCCAAGATCAAAACCAAGATCAAAACAAAGACAAAGAACCAATCAAAGAGCCTTCTTTTGTTCAAAAGACCAAGACTAGTTTTCCTTACCCTTCAAGACTTGCAAAGGAGAAAGTCCATGAAAAGGATGATATCCTAGCTTCAAAGTTTATGGAAATTTTCCGTAATCTTCACTTTGAGCTAAGTTTTGCGGATGCTCTCATTCATATGCCAAAGTTTGCCTCACAATGTTCAAAAAGATGCTTAATAACAAAGACAAGTTAATCGAGTTAACCAAGACACCTTTGAAATGAAATTGTAGTGCGGTTTGTCCCAAAAACTTTTGGAAAAGCTAGTGACCCCGTCGATTTCTTATTACCATAGATTTTTTCGGAGTTTGATAATTGCTTAGCCCTAGCCGATTTAGGTGCTAGCATAAATCTCATGCCTCTTTCCATTTGGAAAAAGCTTGGACTCCCGGGCCTAAATGATACTAAAATGGTGTTAGAATTAGCCGACCGAACAATTTCCAAACCAACCGGTGTAGCCGAAAATGTTTTTGTCAAAAGGTAGGGAAGTTTTACTTTCCCGCCGACTTTGTTGTTCTTGATTCAATACCCCGATCCTCGAGAACCGTTGATCACTGCTGAGACTTTTCTTAGACAGCTCTGCTTTAATTGATGTGTACGAAGGAGGATAACGCTTAGAAATGATGGTCAATCTTTAAACCCTTACAATGTGGTATACTCCATCTATTTCGTACAACATATCTACGAATCGTTAAGAAAGTTGAATCATATTGATGTTCGTGTGAAGATACTCACTAGGAAAGTCTTAGATTATTTCCGACTCAGTTGCAATGGCAATCCTTCTCCCGGATTAGATTACCCGATTGTTTCAAATTCTTCTCGCAATTCTCCTCCTTCGGGGATAGTGATTTCTACTCCTTGGAAGAAGCAGATACTTTTCGTTGCTATACCAATGACCAACTTCACCTGAAGTTGAAGAAGCTTAATAGACCCAGAGGGGGACATCTCTCCTTCTCTGAATCTCTTTCTCAATAGTATCTATCGCCTTCACTAAATCAAGAAAGTTTCTTACCAAAAACAGAAAGAGCTAAAGTTTGTAAAAATCTAGCCAAATCTTCCAATCGATAACCTCCCGAGGTTGAACTTAAGGACTTAATTACCACCTCATCTCGAATACAATTTTTAGCAATAACAACAAGGTGCCTGTTATAAATTCAAATATTTAAGCATATGAAAAGACCAAGCTCTCATAAAGTTCTTAAAATCCTCGAAAGCAAGCAATTTGCTTGGAAGCACCTCTGACAATAAGGGTATAAACCACCGAATTTTATTCTCATAAAATTCTAATGGACAGATGACCTATAACCAGATGCGGTCCAACATCAGAAGAAGGGTTACATCCCAAAGATTCATGAAGCATTAAAAAAGAGGTGAAAAACTTCTCGATGCTTGGATGATCTAAACCCAATCACGGAATCCTTGGTGAGCGCCAAGTACACTGTGTACCAAAGAAAAAGGAGGAATGACCGTAGTAACTAAATGATGAAAACGCATTAGTCCCAAACATGTAACAAGGTATGGCGAGTTATGCATAGATTATCGTAAGTTTGAACGAAACTACAACAAAAGAACCCATTCCCTTTACCGTTCATGGATCAAATGCTTGAGAGACTCGCAGGAAATGAGTACTATTGTTTCCTCGACGGTTTCTCGGGTTATTTCAAATTCCAATTGATCTAAATGACCAAGAAAAGACCACATTCACCTCCCCATACGGAACGTTTGCTTATCGCCGCATGCCTTTTGGTTTATGCAATGCGCCAGGCACGTTTCAAAGGTGTATGATGGAAATCTTCCATGACATGATTGAAAAGACAATGGAAGTCTTCATGGATGATTTCTCAGTTTTTGGAGATTCTTTTTCTACGATCCTCACCAATCTAGAAAAAATGCTTAAACGTGTGAAGACACCAACTTAGCTCTAAATTGGGAAAAAAGCCATTTCATGGTGAAAGAAGGTATCGTACTCGTACATAAGAAATCTACGAAGAAAGGAATTGAAGTCGACAAAGCAAGAACGATGTGAATTTAAGCTACCTCAACCCAACCACTGTTATAGGGAATTCAAAGTTATCTCGGGCATGCAGGTTTTTACCGCAATCATCAAAGACTTTTTTCAAAGATCACTCGACCCTTTGACCCATCCTCGTAAGAGAAAAACACTTCCTTATCTTCTAAGAAGATTGCATTCTAGCCTTTCAACAAAACTTTGAAAAAGAAGTTGAACCGCAAGCTCCAATTCCATTGCTCCGAATTGGGACAACCTTTTGTGAATCATGTGTGATGCAAGTGAATAGCAATATGTTCGTTCTAGGGCATAAGGATGTGGAGAAGCATTTTAGACCAATTCATTATGCAAGTAAGACAATGACCGAAGCAGAATCAAACTACACAACAACGGAAAAAGAGATGCTTGCAGTTGTTACAGCTTATTGAAAAGTTAGATCATATCTATCATGAACAACAGTGTTGTTTTACAACGGACCACTCCGAAATGAAATACCATCTTCAACAAGAAAGAACGCCAAAGCAAGATTGCATAGCATTGGGTCTACTCTCAAGAATTCAATTTTTGAGTAATGATACAATGGAGCTAAAAACTATGGCCGCCGATCACCTCTCTCATCTTGAAAAAAACCTATGAGAATGGTTTTTTGATCCCTAAAAAGGATTAATGAAACTTTTCCTCTTGAAACATTGAATATGATAACCAAAATACCCCGTGGTTTGCCGATATAGCAAACTACCACGCGGGGAATTTTCTTATTCACAGGAATAGTCAACCCAACAAAATAGGAAGTTTTCTTCAAGGATAAAAAGCATTACTTTTGGATGTTCCCTAACTTCTTTCGTAATGTTCAGATCAATCATCCGTAGATGTGCATGTTGGCCAAGAAGCTCTTGAAATCCCAAGGCTTGTCATGAAGGACCCCACCAGGGGCCATTCATATAGTGCTAATACCACCGCTCCTTGAAAGTATTTGACCTAGTTTACTTTTGGCCTACAATTTATAAGGATGCGTAACGAATTGATCAAAACTTGTGATGCAGGTCAAAGACAAGGCAAGATTTCACATCGAGAAGAGAATGATGCCTCCAAAATTCAATCCAAGTTTAGTGAAATTTTCGATGTTTGGGGTATCAATTTTTGGGACCTTTCCGTCGTCTTGAGGAAACAAATATATCACAAGTAGCCGTCGATATCTTTCCAAATGGGGTTTAAGCCAAGGCGCTCCACACCCCATCCAACGATTCAAGAAGTAGTTGTCAAAAATTTTTAAAATCCCTTTTCCTCCCCGATTTGGGTGCAACCTAGAGCAATCATAGAGCGATTTGTAGGAGAAACCCAATTTCTTGTAATGACAAATTTGATAAAGTTATGTCTAAATATGGTGTCACACATCGTCTTTCTACCGCTTACCACCCTCAGACTAGTGGTCAAGTCGAGGTGACGAATCGTGGTCTCAAAAGAATCTTAGAGAGGACGGTAGGAGAAAACCGTGCCTCATGGTCAGACAAGTTAGACGATGCATTGTGGGCATTCCAAACCGCTTACTAAGACTCCCAACATGCACGCCCTACAAGTTAGTTTATGGAAAAGCATGTCACTTACCCGTTGAATTAGAACACAAGGCATATTGGGCTCTTAAGCATGCCAACTTCGATCTCAAGACTGCGGGTGATCATCGAAAGCTCCAACTCAATGAACTTAACGAGCTTCGAGATCAAGCTTATGAGAATTCATTAATCTACAAGGAGAAGACGAAGAAGCTTCACGACTCAAAGATCAAGAATCGAATCTTTAATGTTGGTGATCAAGTTTTACTTTTCAACTCCCGATTAAAGATTTTCTCCGGAAAGCTCAAGTCCTGATGGTCCGGTCCTTTCACTATTACCGAAGTTTTTCCTTATGGCACAGCCAAATTGTCTACATCTCCGATGGTTCAAATTTCAAAGTCAACTGCTACACCCAGACTTACCATTACTATGAGAGGTGATACACACACCAAATTGGTTATCCGGATCTCCCAAACTTTCCCTTAAGGACAACTAAATTCAGGGATCGAGTCGAGCTTGCGACTCGGTGATCAAAAACAAGCCGCTTCGTGGGAGTTCACCCCATGCTTATCCTTTCTATTTTCTCTCTATTTTCTATTATCTAATGTGTTGTGTTGAGAGAGGCTTGTACTCTTTCCGATTTCTCGATGTTTGTTGTGATTTTTGTAGGATCGAACCAACAAATTCTTTGAAGCCTCTCGTGTCCGGTTGATTTGTCCCGTTCTACTCGAGCTTCTCATACTTTGTGTGAAATTAGTTTGGGGAGATCCGATATCTTTCATCTTATCGATTCCACGATTATCTTTGCAAATAATTCTAAAACGGACTAATTTAACATAGAGACCCGACTTTAAACATTGAGGACAATGTTTCATTTTAGTTTGGGGAGGGAATCCTATCGATGATGGTTGCCTGCTATTTGTTTTGTATCTCACAGTACACTTTTTCCCTACAAAATAGCAAACATTTAAAATTTAGATCTTATTAAAAAAAAATTGGTTAAGAACACGAATGTAGGTTTTCCATGGTGAGAATGAGAAGTAAATTTTTACCCCGATCGTAAACGTGATAGAGTTCAGCTTTCTCCCTTAACAATTAATGATATCAAGTTTTGTGCTAGTCTCATGTAGACTTTAAACACTAGACTTGAAAACATTTAGTAAAGGAAAACATGGTGCTAATCTCAAGTAGATTATTAATATTCCAGTTGGATTTATATAGCTAAGTATTTGCGAATCTCTTTATTAAAGATTTTAAATTGCAAAGAATAAGAGATGATAGTGTTGATTACGAGTTAGGATGCAAACAAAGGTTATTTGGAAACTTAAAGGCTTATAAGAATAACTTTGTTTTTCATCCCCAAAGTTCTTACAAAATGATTAATTATATACGTGTTCTCTTTAATTATTACAAATAGAGTTTTACTCTTAAAAGCTAACCAACATATTCAGAGAAAAAAGCTCAACGATGATGAAAGTCAAACATCATTGGTAAATCAGAATTTTAGTTCAAAGTTTTATAACTTTGGTTTTCTAAAACGGAATTTTACTATTTGTAAAAATAAATGGATAAATCAATTAAATTTGTAAAAAAATCTATAAAAATGAAGTTGGTGAATAAAAAGGACGGCAAGTTATAAATCCTTAAGTGTTAAAATAATATACGAAACTCATCGTATAAAGTGACATGGGCACTTTCGGATCCTCTCCGATGTAACATCCAAAGAAAGGGTGAGGATGTATATTTAGGATTGGTTCATAATAAGTACACGAGCTCTTGTCGGAGGCGTGGCCGATGTTCCGTCGAAAGAAAGAGATACCGATTCCTACCTAATAATGTAAATATAAAAAATAATAATGCAAGTTAGAAAAATAAATCGTAAAATTTACATTTTCTAAATTGATCTTGCTAAGGTGATTAAACATAATAGCCCACAAGGCCCATGTTTAAAGCTGGTCCGGAGTTTCGCTATCTAAATATGAGGATTTAATGGTTTTAAATTAAATTTGAACACACCACCACCTAAATATATGATTATGGTCGGGAAGAGGACTTCACAAGTGTAATTATAAGTAGTCTTCAACATCTTAGCTCGTACTTAACGGTTGACTTTATTTTTAAGCTTAGCATGTGAAAATTAAAAAAAATCGGGGATGATAAAGTTATCTTTTAGACACTAAATGTGCTTTTAGTTCTATGAACCTTAAAGTTACCATTGATAATGAAAACAATACATTATATCAAACAGAATAAGATGTAGTTAGGTATTAATATAAATCAGAAAAAATCATGACAGAGAAAAAAAAACCTCATTAAAAATGGGAAATCGGTGTCTTATTATTGAGATATCTTAAGAGCTCTCACACACAAAAAAATATTGCTACTTTACCAGGGACGTCAAAAGGTATTAGTTTGGGAAGTGTATTCGAGTATTTGGTTATAGTCAAGTGATAAATTTTTGCCCCCCCCGTGAGACACGCAATCGATTTAGTTTGGGGAATTTTGATAAGTGTAAAATACACATATCCATTTATGCTTAAAATAGCCCAAATAAACCCAAAACAGACCAAAAATGGCAACAATATGTTTGTATTTGTGTTTTGTGTGTGCAGGAATGGATATATCAAAAATCACAAGAAAACCGTCAAAAACGGGCAAGCACGGACACGGGAATTAGAAGAGTACAAAGCCAAAGCCAGAAATGTCAAGCCCTCAGTCAAAATCAGTCAAACAGTGGTCAACATGGTCAACAGCAGTCAACCACTAAAGGACAAAACTCAAAAAAATGTTCCATTTTAACCCTCAAAGTTTCACAAAAGTCCAAAAATAGTCTCTCACCTCTTATTGGGCCCTAGAAACTTTAATGGGCCTTCAAAGCCCTAAAATCCCTTATCTGGACACCTTATTAACCAAAAGCCCAAAGCCATAAACCCATTTAATTAGCCCATTATCTTTTCCTAAACTCAAGGGACCATTTTTGCAATTTCCGAAACTCCTTTTTACACTAAAAGTGGGCGCCAAGAACTTGGGTACTATTCACCCTTCGTCTTTAGAAATAACACAGGAAACCCAAGGGGCTAATCCAAATCAAGGTGCAAGGAAGTCCATCATGCGATCCTAACATAATGGTAAGGAGAGATTTCTCAATCAAGTGCCGTTCTTAAGCTCACGTCTCAAGGAAGACACTCAAGCAAATGGTTAAAGAAGCACAAGTATATGTGGGTTTTGCTCTCAAACCACTCAGAGAAGAAGCACAAGTGAGCTTCACATGGAATTCCAGTTTGGCAATCCATGTGAGGACACTCAATGATCTAACGGCTCAAAATAGAGATCAAAGATGAAAGAAGAATCAAGGGTGCGGATTGAAGGCTTGGAGATGGATTCAGGAGACCTAGAAGCTTCTTCTAAGGCTATAAATAAGCCCTCACCTCACACACACGAGGGGCGATGTTTTTTATCTTACACTTTTTAATTTTTGCTTGTTTCTTAGTTTTTTTTCATTATAGGTAGCTTTAACTTTGCTATTGTAATTTTTTCCTTTAAATCATGTAACTCTCTTTTATATAATGATGAAAGTTTTTATGCAATAAAATTTAGTGTTTGTCCTTCGATTTCATTCTAAATCTTTACGCATAAGCTCATCTTGTCTTAATAAGCGCTAATAAGCTCACATCAGCTCTTTCAGTCTATATAGCAGAAATTAGCTTTACTTAATCCAGTTAATCTCTTAAACATAAAACACTTAAAATGACTAATTACCTTAGCTTTTGGAATTGTGAGCTTTTGGAAGGAGATCTAGAAATGGATGAGATCTCATGGACTATTACCCTAGCTTATTATTAAGCTAGGGAGCTTGTAGCTGCCTTAATTGGTTCCTCTTGTTTAGCTAGAGGCTTTGTAAGTTTCTCTTTAATTTCCAAATTTTTTTGCTTCATAAATGTCTATTTACTTTCAATGCTTAAATCACTTAATTCTTATATTAGTTGCATATTTTGTGCTTAAAATATCTTTAATATTGCTTATTAGTTTTAGTAATGATCATCTGTTTATGATTAGGATAGTTAAAAATTCTTAAGGTTTTTCATTACTGTCATATTAATACCAAAAAAACCAAAATAGAAGAAAGTAGTGTAAATCCTTAGATTGTGCATGCTTATTCAGTTGTTAGTTTTAATGTTTAATAAGTTTAGTTAAAAAGTTGTTTTATCACTGGTAATTAAGTTTTGATAAGTAGATCTTAGTTTTAAAAGCTTTTTCAAAACTGTCATGAATTTAAAGGGGTGTTTGGTTTAAAAGCTATTAGACCTGTAAAGAGCAAATCTAATTGGAAAAATTTTCCTAAACATCTGAGGGTTTCAAAAAGAAAAACAAGTATAAAAAAGATTTGAGTACTTAGTTTGAAGTTAAAGTGATTTTGTAGCTTATTTAGCTAAGCTGTGCACCAGGGGAGCTTATCTCTATTTGTTTTCTAGCTTAAAGTTGATCTATGTCCTTTGAGCTTTTGTTTGTGAATATATTGTGTTCATACACATTCATTAAGAAGGTGTAGTGCCAGGGTATAACCTCATTAAGGGTATACCTGCAATTATGGCCTAGGCATTGCCATTGTCACCAGCAAAGAGCATTTCCACTACTATCAAATTTCTTGTCCCTTTTAAGGTTTAGCAAATCTAGGATTAAGGTTCTTAAAAGTGAGTAGTTTAAAGTTTAAATCATAGCTTAGTGTAAAATAGGTCTAATTCCATTTCATCTGCTTATTTGTTTAAGTTCAATTAGCTTTAAAAGTCACTTTTGGTTAAAAATCTTCATCTAAGTCTGTTTTTATAGTTTTATAAGTTAGGTCATGTGTCATTTAAGTTTTCATTAGTTTTTTTATTAAAGACTGTTTGGAATAGCTTGCTCATTTAGCTCAAATCTGTTTTTAGTAATAGCTTAGCTTATTATTTCTTATTTTAGCTGATTTAAAGTGTTTGAAAGCATGTTATTAGGTCTGCACTTAAGTGATTTGAGTCAAGGTTAATTGAGTTACGAATGCATCAGCAAGATTTTCCAGCATAAGTGTCAATTTTAAGCTTTAAATTCAGCAGGATAAAATAGGAGTTAGGATTTGATTTTCAGTTTTTAAATAGTTCATATATCATAGTTTTTAAGTTTGCACTTAGTTTTTAGATTGTAGCTTATTTTATCATCTGTTTTCAGTGTTTAAAATGAACTTTTGTCTTTTCATTCAAAGAACTCAATCTGTCAAAAGTTAAGTATTAAGGCTGATTTCAAACTGCTTTTTCATTAAGCTAAAGTTTTCCAAAATCTTTTAAAAATGCATTTTCAAATAATTTTTAAGTCAGATTTTAATAAAAGTTAAGTTTCTAATCTTGAAGTGCTTAATTGAGTGCTTATTTTTAAGCACAAAGTAGTCCTCTTGTCTATTTGTTCACCAGTACTAACTTTAAGTTAGTGATGATAGTTTGTAGTTTGTAGTTAGTACTGGTAATCGGGTTAGGCCTCAGGGTAGGTTTTGTAACTTTCTCATTTGATAGTTAACTCAGTTAATCCCTCGTTTGTCCTTCTGTTTGCACTATTAGACCTTTAGTCCTTGCATAATTAGTCCTTAGTTAAGTTTTTAGTTAGTTTTTAATTTTAAATAATAAATTAGGTTTAGAATTTTAATTAGTTTAAATTTTAGAAAATTCATATCTTAAAATCTAAAAAGTCATAAATAGTGATTCCTTTTTCTAAAATTTTCTTTTACTTTGTTTTATCTAGAAAAAAATATAATTTCAATTATTTTCTATTTTTATTTTTTTTAGGATTTAATTAGATTTAAATAGTTTTTAGTTAATAAAAAAATCAAAAATAATCAAAAAAAAATATTTTTCTTTCTCTTAAAAATTTCTTTTATCTTAATTTAGGTTTAGGAATTTAGTTTGCATTTTTAGAACTTAATTTTGTTTTACTAGTTAAATTGTCGCGTTTTATTTGTTTCCCGTTTACCTTTTTAAGTGCTTAATTGTTTTTAATTGTTCATTGTTGCTTTTATTTGGTAGTTATAGATCATCAAAATATCTTTGCTTTCATTCAAATCATAATCCGAGCTTAAACGAGGTTTCAATTGCACAAGTCGTTGGGGAAACGACCCGGGTGATCATTCTTCCCGGTTAAATATACGTATTATATATTATATTATATATATTTTTGAGAGTGAATTTTCCTTAGGGAATTTTCTTAATTGCTCTTAAGGTTATATTAGTATATATATTTTATAGTGTATTAAAACTGAAATCAGTTTTTGGCGCCGTTGCCGGGGATTTGAGTTAACGAATCTCTCGTTTTGTGTTTGTTGATTTGGTTTGAAGATCCTTTCGTTCTCGAAAGTTTCATTCTTGATATAAATATCAAAAAAAATCCAAAAAAGTAAAAAATATAAAAAGTAAAAATATATTTTCTTTTTCTTTTTAGTATAGCTATCATATAAAAAAAATATTAAAAAAATCAAAAATATAAAAAAATTATCCTTTTAAAAAAAAAAATTAACAAAGTTGGTAAAAGAACACCAACATATAATACTCTCAATCGAGGTATTATCATTTCAATTAACAAACTTGGAATATAGTTCCCAAATCGAACCAAATATTTAAAAACTTGCCATTTGTGTCTCTACGAAGTACGGCTCACCTTGAAAAGAAATTTTTAAGAGCTACCGTGAAGTAGTTGATTATTTGTTTAAGTCTCTTTCGTGTAACCGTTAAAATTTGTTGTGAATAAAAATTAAAAATCCAAAAAAAAATTAGTGTAAAGTTTTTCTTTTAATTCTAGATTTTTCCTTTTTGATTTTCTCTTTTTAAGTGCATGCGCACTCGCTCGCAAACTCGTAACC
>BQNB010034166.1:0-51805 GCA_026074375.1 Tanacetum coccineum
TTAAAAAGAATTAGAATGAGAAACTCCCCTGATTATTGCTCGGTAGATTCTCCATGTTGAGTTTATTTGAGCAAGATTGTGTGTTGAACAGCTGCCTTGATGTTTCAAGACTCCAACACTTCAAGATCTCCAGGTTTATAAATTCTCCACCAATATTTGTTGATTTCCCTTCACGAGGTCCTCTGTAAATTATCAAAAAACAAATGCAATTCTATCTCCGTGTATTCATTTGGTTAGACTCGAAATATAAACCTAAAACTGTACAGGAAGTCGATATGCCGTATCCATTCCTCAGGATACGTCGTATTGATACCTGTATACGTTGTATTCATTTAATGAATACGTCGTATAGACTCTGCTGAAAATAAAGACTAGTTAACGTCCAGATAGTCAATACGCCATATCCATGGGGTTTGGATATGCCGTATAGACAATCTGGGAAGACAGACTCGATAAAAAATGAAAATACATTCTGGGTTGTCTCCCAGGAAGCACTTTTGTTTACAGTGAAGTCTTTAAGTTAGACTTTTCTTCAGCTTCTCACTTCATTCCATCTCATGCACACTAATGTGCTTGCGTGTGAGCCATTCTTCCATTTTTGCTTCTCGAATGTAATCGGGTCCTAAATTCAATACTCCTTTGTAGAACCCCTTAAGCTTTTGGAATGGATGCGAGATTCCATTTATCTTATCTTCTTTACTTACCTTCAATAATGGTGGGATTTTGTTGCATTGCTTATTAGTGTAATATTTAAATCTCGGATGTGATCGCACCATTTAGTAAGTTACTTCTTCATTACCATTGTAAATGGTAATCATCCCTTTGAACCTTTTTGCTTTAATTCTAACTTCTCTTAAAAATGGTTCGCCAAAAATAACATCGCCCATTCCTTCATCACGATAAGTATCTATATTTTCTAAAACTGCAAAATCTGTCACAACAGAACAGGTTCTAACAAAGATAGGTACGTTCATTAAGGCTCCTACTACATTGTTTCCCTTGTACTCTAATTTCTCTTTCATTCTAGAATTATGAAACTTTTTGAACATCACATTGACATACAATAATAGGAAAAAGTTAGCGTGTGTAAATTCAAATCCTATCATGCAAGAAAACTTTAAGTTGTGAGCACAATCTATATGGATCTTCTTATCATAGTCACAATAACTAGGGTAATCATCAATTCCAATATTAAGTTCATCATCCCTAGTTTTAAATTCCTCAATTACCTCACCTTCCTCAATGGTGCATTTTAAATCATCCCCTTGGTTTCTCCTAAGCTCAAATGGTTCATTTAGATCATTTAATTCAATGTAATCCTCCAATAAAGGGTCTAATGATCTATTTAACACCAAAGTCTCTCCCATAAGCCTAGCTTCTAAATCAAGTTCCATTATTTCTCTCAAACTTAGAATGTAGACCCTCTTAATTAAACTACTAGCAGGTTTAACACTTGTGAAAACAATCCTTTCTTCCTCGACCCTTAAAGTAATCTTTCTTTTGTAAACATCAATCTTAGCACGGGCGGTAGACAAAAATGGTCTTCCAAGGATCAAGGGCACTTTGATATCCTCGGGCATATTTAGAATTATAAAGTCTATGGGGAAAGTAAATTTTCCAATTCCTACTAGTACGTTTTCAGCTATTCCTTTTAGATATTTTACAGTCCTGTCTGCTAATTCAACTATCAACTTAGTGTGAGCTAATTCGCCTAATCCTAAGTTAAGGTAGGTCGAGAGAGGCATAACACTAACTCTAGATCCTAATTCAACAAAGGGCATTATCGAAGCAAACATTATTAATAAAACAAGGTAAAGTGAAACTCCCTGGGTCTTTCTCCTTTTGGGGTATGAATTATGAAGCTTCAGAGTAAGCTTTTGAGAATTGTGGTCTATATGATCCATTCCTTTCTCTATAGTAGTAACCATTCAAATGACTTAGAAACAAAATCGTCATTTGTCTTGTCTTGTACATTAGTGTATGGCTTTGTCCAGTAGATACGACGTATTAGGAGGATCCAATACGACGTATCGGGTATTAATCAGCTTCAATAGTAGGAAATCGACTTGACTTAATCTCTCGGGTTTGCTTCACTAGAGCTAGGTAGGCTTCCAAATCCTCTTTCCTGTAGTACCTTGCTTATTTTCCCGATTTGGATTTCCAAAGTTTTAATAGATGCTCCTTGGTTACGAACGGCAGCATCTGTCAAAGCTCGGATTTCTTTAATCAAATTGGAGTTTTCTTCGTGTCTCTTTGCTGATTTACTCATGAATTTGCTCAGGGTATCTTCCATAGATTGCCTTTGTTCTTGGTACGAAGGATTCGCATTGTTCCTTTGATAGAATCCCGGAGCTGCTACTCTATATCCCCCTCCATGAAAAGGTCCACCAAATTGCGTGTAGTAAGCTTCTTCAAGGGTTTTCCCTTCTTTTTTAGTGGGCAATCTTTGGTGTAATGGGGTCCTTTGCATTGTTCGCATCCAACTTGAGCAACATAGACTTTTTCATTCTCTTTCTTGATCTCTCTTCCTAAATTATTCAGTTGTGCTTGTATAGCTGCTAATCCATCAGAAGTTTTAGTACTTCTTGAACTAGATGTTCCATTAGGCCATTTTTGAGAGTATTCTGCATTTCTTAGATGGCTATTTTTGCATCAGCAACAGTCTTTGATGGTATTGCACCTCTTGACTCAAGAATTTGTCAAGTAGGAATTCCCAATCCATTATAAAACATGATTACCTCTTGCATCTCCATTAAATAGTGCTGAGGACATTTCATCAAGAGTTCTTTAAATTGCTCCCATGCTTGGTAAAGGCCTTCATCTGGTTCTTGCTGAAAGTTGATGATTTCCTCCATCTTCTTTGCAGTTCAAGCAGGTGGGCAATATTTGTTTAGAAATTTTGTTTTAAGACCATCCCAAGTTGTAATTGAACCAGTTGATTCGTTTCTTAGCCAACGGCTTACGGCTCCAATTAAGGACATAGGGAATGATCTAAGAATCACTTGGTCTATAGTAATATTTGGAATGTGGAATAGATAGAAGATCTCAAGAACTTTCTCAATGTGTTCGTTCGCATTTTCATGATCCGAACTGCTGAAGGTGTTAGTCCGTAGTTCCTTGAGAGATTGGCCCTTTAGCTCAAAGTTATCCTTGTCTTCAATTTTGGGCCTAGCTGGCTCGGGTCTTGCTCATGTACTGTTCCATAGTTTCTGCCATTGTTTCTGCTTCTTCTTCCTCCGAGTATTCTTGGTCAGAAAATAAATTGAAATCAGGCGATCTCAATTCGTCATGACTTAGTGTCTTGAAATGTCTCCTAGATGATCAAAATTATCGTTTAGGTTCTTTGTAAGGTGTGAATAGTTCGCTAGTTGAACTCCTTGTCATGCACTACCTGAAACATGGGATATACAATCAGTAGGATAGGCTCTTTTTGATAGAAAAATATTTAGCACAAAAAGCAAATATAAAAACTTAGGATTTTGATTCTGTTCCAGATGATCGATATGCCGTATTCAATAGAAGTGAATACGCCGTATTAATTAATTGATAGAATACGCTATATTGGACAGAAAGTTGGATACGCCGTATCCAATAGACGTGGATACGCCGTATCGAATTACCGACTCGAACAGTGTATTAGCAAAACAATTAAATTAAACACACAAATATACAAGCAAACAATTATACTAACAAATATACAAAAATATACAGAATATACAAGAATGTACACTAATCTAATTTACACTACTCCTAAGGGTTAGATCTAATCTAATGTTAAAAACCAAAACATAAAATAAAAATCAAGATTAAGTTCCACTCCCCGGCAATGGTGCCAAAAACTTAATGTGTCGTTGTGTGGTGTTTATTTTTGATAGTTCAAGCATTAAATTTATATTTTGCCGACTTAACCAAAAACAACACTTTAACGGGCAGTGTACCCAGTCGGTGGTAGATTCGTGGTAAGTAGGGTGTCAAACACTTGAAGCGAGGTTAAATCTCTTAATTTATTTATATTTTGGTTTTTTTGGTTTATCGAATTTAAGTTAAACTCGAATCAATAGTCAAACCGTATGCTAATCCTATGTATTACTAATCAATTCTAACAGGTAAAAAGGGGGTTCAGCTTGAAGAAGACTGCCACGGGGTTTGTTTTAGTGTCTACAATCAATTCAATGACAATGACTTAACGCCACACAACAAATTAACGATAAAGACTCTAAACAAAGCGGATCGATCCTTATGATCAGAAAATTGTATTAGCCATTATTAATTCTAAACTTAGACTACGTTTTGTTTTTCTATTTAGTGCACGATCATAATTATCTCTCCTAGAAGAGCGGCATCATTCTCTAGACTTAGGTGTACACCTCATCCTAAGAAACCTCGATTCACATTAATTCTTATCCTAAAATTAAAGTATCCGCTACAAAGCATCTTCACTCTTGCTCTGATATAATCTATCCTAGGATTTCTCAGCCAATGGTGAATCTTGTAAAAACCTAGCTATAGAGACACTTTACCCACGTCTGCTTCTAATTAGCATAATTTTATTAACTCATAGTAGTCCACATGTCAGCTATCCCAATGGATACTCAAAAACATTATTAGTTAGATATTCACAAGATTCACCAAACGAGTCTCACGTTCAATAAATAACCCACTAGACAGTTACTCCTTTAACTACGTTAAGAGTTCACCAAGAAGATGTATCCTTAGCACGACTTTTTTTGAAGGACCTTACGTTATGAAACCCTTACGAAATCTCGGATCATGTATTAAAACCTACAAAAAATGAGAGCTATCCCCGGCAATTTACGATTACTTTATAGCCATACTAACTCAAGACCAGTATGAATGATAGGTCGAGATATCAAAAGCACACGTAAACAAGATTATAAATTCTATAAACATATAACCAGCGCGATCAACTTAAAATTAATGCAACTCGACGCTAAAACCCACACCAAACATTCATAAGATCTTCATAAACTCTATCTGCGCATTTAATCTCTTTGAATATTATATTACATTTTCCTTAAAAAAAATATTTATCCAGTTTTTGTCTCCCTACCAGTATATTGATAAATGGCTAAAACCCAAAAAACCAATAAGGTATTAGCCTTTCAAAGCATCTCATCGAGTAATGACAAGAGTTAAATTGTTTTCACTGCCAAGTGTAAACTAACCTGAGTTAACGAATATACCAAGCGAACTGAACGTATTTACGCAAAGTATAGAAGAAATTACACGTTGTATTACTAAGGATTAGAAATGCGTTGCAAGACCTCTTCTGCTCTTTTTCTCCTCTGAAAATCAACTTTTGTGGTTTAGGTATCGAGAATATGATTTAGAACAATTAAAACTCGTTTTTTAGTTTTGTATTTATAGGGTCTGGAAGTCGGTTCAATGCGGCGTATCTAAGATATTGGATATGGCGTATTGGAGTTTCTTAGAGTAGGGACCACGCTTGATATCTTCCAGAATATTCACATACTATATCTTCAATACGGCATATTGACTTGTAAGACCCCATGTGATCCAAGTATTAGCATCGAACACTAAGTACTAGTTATACTTTTATGACTAACAACAATCATAATCAAGAAAACGCCCCAAAAGAGATGTTTATTCAAAAGATATTGTATCATTCATTTCAAATCAGAGATTTACAAAGGCCGGTCCAAATGCAGGTCCCAAAATCTAAAACATCATGTTTGAATGATAACAGTTCAGCCATCTTCGAGTCCATGCCACTCCGTGCCGCAACTTGCTCAATTACCTGAGATAAACATGCTAAAAAGTCAACACAATGGTTGAGTGAAATTCATAGGTTTGATATAAACAGTTTGAATACAAGTAATAGTATAATAATTGTATAAACACAATTATTATGAAAATGATATTGTTATGATCTTGGGTCATGTTATTATATACCCGTTATTAGTAATAATTGCAATGAATCATAGTAACAATGTATTATCCCGTTATTGCCTTGTTTGGTCTGATTGGTCTTGTTCTCATGTCATCAACACATTATCATCCAAAGTCAATTTAACGACTCGAAGAGCTCATATATCAACATATTAACATCCAAAGTCAATTTAACGACTTGAAGTCAAATTTAACGACTTGTAGGATTTATTACACTAACATTAATATCCAAAGTCAATTTAACGACTTGAAGTCAAATTTAACGACTTGTAGGATTTATGAAACTAACACATTAATATCCAAAGTCAATTTAACGACTCGAAGTCAAATTTAACGACTTGTAGGATTTATTACACTAACATTAATATCCAAAGTCAATTTAACGACTTGAAGTCAAATTTAACGACTTGTAGGATTTATGAAACTAACACATTAATATCCAAAGTCAATTTAATGACTCGAAGTCAAATTTAACGACTTGTAGGATTTATGATACTAACAGATTAACATCCATAGTCAATTTAACGACTTGAAGTCAAATTTAACGACTTGTAGGATTTATAACTTAGACATTGATTGTAATGATACATCAGATTAGCATATAGTCTGGTAAAACATTTGTATTCGTTATTTATAGCATGTATCCCCCTTGCGGGTTTATGAAAGCATTAAAGAGATTAAAAGTGAGGCTATGAACTCACTAAGTCATTGAAAAACAATCACATTGTTATAAGATAAATGAGTATGTAAAAGAGTTTGTAACAAGCATGTATCCCCCTCGCGGGTTTATAAAACATGTAAAATAAGTAAAGGCGAGGTTATGAACTTCACCTGATATGTAGATGTAATAAATATTCTAAAATGAAAGCTGACGACCTTATCACAATCTTAACCAGGGAAGGTTGATATAGCAAAATGATAATAGACAGCCACGTCACGCAACCTGAGTAAATATGTTGAGTCTTAGGAAGATTGTACTCTAGAACTTTAGTTTTAAGAGTTATGAGTTTGATTGAAGAGTTTGGAATTATTGTATCACCGTTCGGGCCATCATAATTCAGAAGTCATTCAGTAAACGTTTGAGGAGCTAGGGCACTTTAAATCGTAAACCCAACAACTCAGTCAGAACGTAATACCAAGATGAATCGGTTTTAAGCGTTTTAATCAATATCTGGAAATGTTAAGCATGAGAAGCGTTAATTAAAGTTATGTCTGGTAAGGTTTTAAACATGATTTTATACTTTTTCAAAATGTTACATTTTAGACCCTGAGGTTTGGAAAATTGCAATTAGGCCCTTGGAGTTTGCACAAAATGTTACTATTAGACCCTAGGGTTTAAAAATTGCAATTAGCCCTTATGAGTTTGCATTTTTAGACGATTTGTCTTTCAAGTTTTAAAAGGATATACCAATAAACCTGTACGTTGAAAAGTGACATAATAAAGACCGATAGTATATAATAACTTTGATAAAATGACATATTCAGCCCCTTTAGTTATAAGTTTCAGAAACTTATGATATATACTCCTTGCATGGATTATAATTACAAAATATGTCCAAATTGCCATACAAGCTTATTTTAACATTTCAATAGACATTTATAAGTTATAATAAAATAAAATATGATGTTTTAACGCAACACAAGTTTAAAATAACGATTCGTTAAGCTAGGAAGCAAAACGGGTCAAATTAGGGTTTCAAAACGTAAACGCGCGGGTTTTAAGTTCAAATTCCTTCATTAATCAATAAAGTGGTTATTTTAACATTAGTTAAGCATGCTAGGATAGATTATAACAATATTTAATCATTATAACATTTATTTTTAAGAAAAACGCGAAATTAGGGTTTTGGGTGTACGGTTTTGGATCAAAATGGAAAATGAGCATGAATTGAGTTATGAAACTTTAACAAGAGTATATTTAGGATCATATGAACATTATAAGAGTGTAGGAGCAGAAGTAGAATCCTTAGAACCTGGGTTTGAGCTTCAATGATCAAAAATGGTGGAAATGGGTCGTTTCGGGTAGTATTTCCACTCGTACGCCTTGTATCTTGTTCCCGGGGCTTCAAATATTCAGGGCTTCACTTCTTGAACTTATTTAATGATCCTAAGATCATAAGGGAGCAAAGGATTGCTGCCTATAAGGGTTATAGAGGAGGAGGTGTGGTGCAAGTTTGAATGAGCTATCTAAGGTCCTATTTATAGTAGTTTAGAAGCAAGAGGAGTAAGCAACCTTTAGAATCTGATCAAGTCACATGGAGGGTCTAGTATGGGATGTGTAGAAGCTATAAAACTAGATATGGAAGTCTAAGAAGCTAGGTTGATGGTGTGGACAAGCTTGTTAGCTGCTGTGGCTGTTTGGATAAAAAGAAGGATCATGTGGCTTTGTTTTTGGCGAAGGAATGGTGTAAGTTGGTGTGTAAGTTGATATAGAGTATCTAGAAGGTGTTAATGTAAATATATTGCACATGGGTGAGTTTAAAATGAGTCAAAAGGAGCTAAGTACCCTTGCGGGTCAGATTTGGGGTTTTATGGTTCGAACTCAAGTTTTTATGCTCACATTTCGTGTGCAATGATCAATGATGGTTGGAATACTTTCTTAGGGTCTGTAATAAGGAGTATTAATAAAATTTAGCAAGTGGTTGGGTTTAAAACGGGTCGAAATTGGATAAATAAGGTTGCGGGTTCACATAGAGCTCAATTAGGGTTTTCATGGTTTCCTTGGCTTATTATTTGTGTAATATTGATCAATGGTGATTGAATACTTATCCTTGACATTGCATAAGGGATTAATAATGAAATTTGATTGGTGGTTTAAGCTAAAATGGGTCGAAATGGAAAGAGTAAGTCGTGGTTTGAATTAGGGATCGTATAAGGCTTTTAGGGTTTTCTAGCTTTGTAATTCTTGTATATTGTCAAAGTAATGATGCATAATGATGGATAATGGTTTGTAAACTTATTTTATGAGTTTACAATGACTCTTGGTTGCTTACTTGAGAATGAATTGGTTAGAAACGAGAAAATGGGTTGAATGATCATTTAAGGCTCATTTAGGGTTTCTCGGATTCATTTTACGTACAATTGAAATAAGATAATGAAGTAATGATGAAATAATGATGTAATAGGATTGAAATGATTGTAAAATAAGTTATTAAAACTTATTTGGGTTTTGGTTTAGGTTTACAATGGATAAAAACGAAGAAACGGGTCATAGTGTAGTATTTTGCTCGGGTTAGGGTTTCTGAGTTTTGAATTAGGGTTTTAAGAGTAAAAATGTGTACGAAAGTTTATGAATAGAATAATTAGGGTTTAAACATGGTATATTGAGTGTATTAGCTTGTACAAAAGTGGTGGTGAATAAATTGAAGGTAAAACAGAGGTAAAACGGCTATTTTAGATATCGTGCATTAATGACTTGTATATTGTGATTTGAAAACTTGTACTTGACTTGGAGGGAGTTCATATTTCAAATGAAATGTTATATTACTTGTAATTATGCTTTAATAGCTTGTACATTCACTTTAGATATTAAATCTTCATGGAATTAGGATTTAGAGGTATACGATAATGGTTTAAAGCCCGTTTTGATATAACGTTACATTATATGAATAATGTACCTTGTAATAAGGATATGATGATATTGACTGGATATGTTATGATGTTTGCTTGAAATATATGAAGACAGGATTGCCATAGATAGGTTGGGTAAGCTCGTCTACTTTAGTTATGCAAATTACATTATATATTGAGATATTGACAATGCAAGTAATGTAATAAAGCAAAAAATTTCCCTGTACAATTGTGATAATAGTAAAATAGGTTTTGCACTTGATGAAAATTCTTGAGTTGTTATAGTCTCCACCCCTTATAGAAATCTCATCCCGAGATTTAATTGAAAGTTATAGTGAATAGATGTAGGTACTGGGTATGAATTTGATTTTTTATGTTAGGTTAATCAAGGTCACAAGTCCACGTGTGTGATGCATTTATAATTATGTTGTACACCATAATTATAATTACCTCCTTTCACACGTATACTTATTTTCAAGACTATACCTCTTGATGACAGCCAATAGAATTTCTCCAGATCTTGATAAAACCTGGGTGGATGGGATACTTTGATTTGTGGAACCAGTGGGTATAGGGGGTGCCCACCACGCATTTGCTTCGCTACTCTGATCGAAAAGAATCGCTATTCAAACCTTTAAAAGACAACATCAGAATAGAATTTCTTATCACAAGTCTTTGTCAAAATTTTCATACCTAGTGGTATTGAAATCATTTGACATTGTATAAATTCTTGTGTGTTTCCTTGTTATTATGTTGCAGAATATAACAGAAAATTTTAGAATACGGAGATCATGTAATGAGTGATTTCAAGGAATGATTGTAAGAGAGTTGCTAATCACGTGAGATATAGATTTGGAAATGAACAGATATGAAGGTAATAATGAAAATAAGGTAATAATGATAAAGAGTTAATGGATTGTTTGTACAAGACGGATTGAAAGAAACTAGTTTGTACGATGTGTATATACTTAAGCCTACTTATTTAAAATTAGTCACTTACAAAAAGAAGCGATCAACTCCTGTAACTGTAGAATTATATAAACTCATATGTTAAGAGATATATAATTTCCTATTCAAATGAAGAAAGTGTCCTAATTCATTTCCATAAGATGGATCTAAATCGTCTTACCAAAGCATAAAAACAGCGATATGAAACGGAAAGGAGTAGAAGAATGGATAAGATCATGAATGATTAGATAAGTATTGAATTTGATTGTACGACGCCCATATAATGAGGATGAAAATTTATGATGCAAAGGTAGAGGAGAGTATTAGAGTTAAACATAATAGAATTAGTAGAATTTGACAAACGATTTCGGAGATTTGATATCATCATATAACAGAGATTTAACGGAATATCACTTTATTATTTCATTTAAAACTTTACATACGAACTTTATAAATGAAAAAGAGTTGATACTATGATACATGACTCGAGATTTGGTTGATAGATAAAGTTGATGTTTGAAACAAAAGTTTCTTAGTTCCTACAGTTTCTAGCTTGATGGCCTACTTTGTTACAATTCTAACACCTGATAGTGCAAGGTCCTGTGTGATGCAGAGTACACTTCCTACAAAGGGAGAGGTTCTATTATATCCCTTTACGTTTCCATTAGCCTTGAATGTTCTGTCTTCCATTAGCTGCTGATGGTGATCATTGTTGCGGCTGTTATTGTTACGGTTATCAGGGTAGTTGTTGTTATTGCGATTGTTGGAGTGGTTATTATTGTTGCGATCATTGGGGTAGTTGTCTTTGTCACGATTATTGGAATAGTTGTTGTTATTAGGATAGTTGTTGTTGTTGGTGGTGTTCCTTCTATCATCAAACTTTCGTTTGTGATCATTGGTTTCTTGCACAAAATTACGCATTATTATCTGGTCCATTAGTCTGTGACTATGTGGTGCATCTTCCAGAGTCTGAAAGGTTTGAAGCATTACGTTTTCCTTCAATTCTTTGCGGCAGTCCCCCATAAAAAAAAAAATGAAAGCTTCCATAAGTTTCTCGGTGTTTTGGTACCATATTCGGGCATAAAATGGCTAATTCCTGGAATCTTCTAATATAAGTCTTGAGATCACTTCCATTTACAGTCAGACCATAAAATTCATCTTCCATTTTCTTGATCTCAGTTCGAGGACAATACTTGTTCGTCAGAAGCCTTTTTAACTCAGTCCAGGTGATTTGATTAGCTTGCTCTATTCCCATAGGCTGGGCATATGCATTCCACCAGGACAAGGCATCAGTCAGTTAAAGTACCAATAGCAAATGTTACCTTGAATTTGTCCCACAGCACATCTTCTACGAGAGAATACTGATTCGGTTTGTTCAAACCAACGAATAAGGCCTACTGCTCCTTCCGTACCATTAAAGTAGAAAGGTTGACAGCTGATAAACTCTTTGTAGTTTCCCGTTTTCACTACAGGATTTCATAAGAATGGTGATCCTGTTTGGGATTACAGCACATTGCCATGAGCAGCAGTCTGTGCTTCAGGGCTGTAGTATAATCAGCAATCAGTTTGCCAGATGGCATCCAAACATTAATGGTTGGTGTTCGGATGTTTAACGTCCCTTTTGGGAGGAGCATACTATGCAACATAGAAGAACATGTATAAGAATTACATCACAAGTTTGAAGGTAATACTTAGAATAAAAGAAAATGTGATGCTTAAAATGCTTAAAGAGAAATGCTTATTTTTGAATTTTTAAGCATTTAGGGGTTATGGTATGATTTATAATGATGGAGACAGAGATAATGATGCATATGATGATGACAGAGATGATGATGAAAGAGATATAAGTTGGTATTATGAAACAACAAGGTAACGGGATTGCCTTTGTATTAAGAACAACTTGCCTTAGTATTGTACATAGTCAAGATTTGACAAGCGTTTTTATTTATACCACATATCCCATGGCTATGATAAAGCAATAACTAGTCTAAGAGTTTGTTGATTTTAAGCCGGTAGATGACATCCTAAAGATCCTCCTGATCCGTTTGGTGACGAGCTTGGATTTTCTTAATGATTTGTTCAAGATCGGAAATTCTGTAGTGAGCAAAGGCAATCTTATCCTTTTGCCCTAACTGCTTCTTTTAAAGTTTGATAATCTGAGTATGGATTCTCTCAAGTTCAATCTTTAGTTCATCATTATTCCTTCGTATGATCATTCTATCAATACTTTCTTCTTCCATTTTCTTAATAAGGTGAATAGAGAGTTCTTCTAAGTAATTCAAAATATCTTCGATTTGTTCCTCATGATGTTTCAGATACATCTTAATTGAACATTTTCCTATTTTAAATATCTGAGGTGGGGTAGGAGTATAAACTGAGGAAGATGGTGATACTAAATTACGGGTTTGATTCCGAGATAAGTTAGATAACGTAGTTGAGGAAGAAAATGGGGAATGGATTTGCTTCTTAGGTGGTAATAGTTCTTTAGGAACAAAAAAATATCGAGGATCAAATAGTAGCGATGATGGTAATACCGGAGATGGAGTTAAAATAGCTGGTGGAGTAATAGGATCTGGTGATGGAATAGGTAATTTCTTAGCATAAAATGCTTGTACGTCCTTTAAACAAGGATTATTGTAGAAAGATGAGAATACTGGTGGGATTATATTATCTGTAAAGTTTTCCGAAGAGTTAAAAGAACTGCTTCTTGATGAAGTTGGGAAATAATCCGATGAGACCGAAGTATAGTTAAGAATATTCATAGAAGAAAAAGCATCCTCAATATCGGAAGTAGAGCGGTTGGGAGAAGACATCGTTCTGATAACAACCCAGTTTGTAAATAACATAAGTTATTTGTATAATAGTATAATAGATATGTATATTTACATACTTGTTCAGGAAAGTAGTGGCACGGAGGACTTTGATGGCTGAAAAAGAAATGTGGTTATAGTTAAGGTTTTGACCTTGTTCTCTATAACCATGGCTCTGATACCAATCTGTAACACCCTCATTTTTACAATATAGCAGCGGAAGCTAATCTGGGGTATTACTTCATGGAAACAACAATCATAATCATAGAAAACGACCCAAAAGAGACGTTTGTTCAAAAGATACGTTATCATTCATTTCAAATCAGAGTTTTACAAAGGCAGGTCCCAAAATCTAGTTACATACAATGTGAATGATAACAAGTTTTAGCCATCTTCGAGTCCATGCCACTCCGTGCCATAAGTTGCTCAATTACCTGAGATAACATGCTAAAAAGGGTCAACACAATGGTTGAGTGAAATCCATAGATTTTCAATAAAATAGTTGAATAAAAGTCATTTATAGAATCAAATACAGAGAAGACATACTAAGAATCATTATTCACATATATACTGGCTGTCATTACCCGTATTAATAAATAGTATAATAATTGTATAAACACAATTATTATGAAAATGATATTGTTATGATCTTGGGTCATGTTATTATATACCCGTTATTAGTAATAATCGCAATGAATCATAGTAACAATGTATTATCCCGTTATTGCCTTGTTTGGTCTGATTGGTCTTGTTCTCATGTCACCAACACATTATCATCCAAAGTCAATTTAACGACTCGAAGAGCTCATATATCAACATATTAACATCCAAAGTCAATTTAACGACTCGAAGTCAAATTTAATGACTTGTAGGATTTATGAAACTAACAGATTAATATCCAAAGTCAATTTAACGACTCGAAGTCAAATTTAATGACTTGTAGGATCTATGATACTAACAGATTAATATCCATAGTCAATTTAACGACTTGAAGTCAAATTTAACGACTTGTAGAATTTATAAAACTAACAGATTAATATCCATAGTCAATTTAACGACTTAAAGTCAAATTTAATGACTTGTAGGATTTATAACTTAGACATTGATTGTAATGATACATCAGATTAGCATATAGTCTGGTAAAACACTTGTATTCGTTATTTATAGCTGTATCCATCCCCCTTGTTGGATTTAGAAAGCATTAAAAGAGATTAAAAAACAGAGACTATGAAACTCACTAAGTCATTGAAAAACCAATCATCATTGTTTATTAAGATAAAAGAGTATGGTAAAAGAGATTGTAACAAGCATGTATCCCCCCCGCGGTATATAAAACATGTAAATAAGTAAAGGCCAGGTATGAATCTCACCGAATAGGTAGCATGTAATAATTTAATCTGACATGAAAGCTCTGACACCTTATCACAATCTTAAACAACCGGGAAGGTTGATAGTGTAAAATGATAGGTAAACCGCTACGTTCACGCAACCTGAGTAAATATGTTGAGTCTTAGGAAGATTGTAAACTCCTAGAACTTTAGTTTTAAGATATTATGAGTTTTTGGATTGAAAGTTTGGAATTATTGATCACTGTTTCGGCCATCATTATTCGAAGTCATTCAGTAAACTTTGAGGAGCTAGGGCCACTATAAACGTAAACCCTACAACCACTCAGAACGAATTACCAGATGAAACCTCTTAATATGAAGCTCCCTAGTATTGTGGTATAATATAGCTTCCGGATGATTGGTTTTAAATGTTTTAATCAATATCTGGAAATGTTAAGCACGAGGAGCGTTAATTAAAGTTATGTTTTGAGAGGTTTTGAACACGTTTTCTTATACTTGTTCTTCTTCAAAAACTGATAACATTTTAGCAACCTCCTAGTGTTGAGAGCGAGCGAGTGACGGCCGAGTCGAGCGTGAGCGTGCGCCACACACAGTTTCGATTTTTACAACTTTGGTCCCATCAACCTTGAAAGATATAGCCACAAAGGTAAACCATGGACATTGAAAAGTGACAATACATAGATCCCTAGAGTTTTATGACTTGGCGTAAAATTATGCTTTCTAGTAAGCCTTTTAGTTATAAAAGTTACCCCTGAATTTACGATATATACCCCTTGCATGGATTATAATTACAAAACATGTCCAAATTGCCATGCAAGCTTAGTTTAACATTTCATTAGACATTTATAAGTTATAATAATCTAAAATATGAGGTTTTAACGCAACACAAGTATAAAATAACGATTCGTTAAGCTAGGAAGCAAAACGGTCATATTAGGGTTTCAAAACGTAAACGCGTGGGTTTTAAGTTCAAATTCCTTCATTAATCAATAAAGTAGTTATTTTAACATTATTTAAGCATGCTAGGATATATTATAACAATATTTAACCATTATAACATTTAGTTTTAAGAAAACGCGAAATTAGGGTTTCGGGTGTACGGTTTTGGATCAAAATGGAAAATGCGCATGAATTGAGTTATGAAACTTTAACAAGAGTATATTTTAGTGATCAAATGAAACATTATAAAGGTTTAGTATCATAAAGTAGAACATGAATCTAACTTCCTCTCTCTCTCATATCATGAGAGTAGAGTCCTCTCTCAATGTACACACACAATCAGTCGCGGGAGGCTTATCTCTCTATCGAGCTGATTACTTGTCGCGTGTGAGACGTACTTCTCCACTACTATTCGAGAGCCGTCGTCACGTACCACTACCTTGTATCTTTCACCAACCGGAGCTTCAATCCTTCAGGGCATCGGCTTCTTAAACTTCTTTAATGATCCTAGGATCCATATGGAGCAAAGGATTTCGCCTTATGGGTTTGAGAGAGGAATGGGTAGGTGCTGAGTTTAATGAGGACTAGAGAGCTCTATTTATACTTTGAAATCACCAAGGGGTGCTAATCAAGCTTCAAGATCTATTGATGGACCAAGTGTAAATGCTATCCACTAATGTGTGAATCTAGATGCAGGAGTCCATACAAGCTAGAATGGTAGATAGTGATGTTTGTGGATATCCCTTATGCTTGTCAGGGCTTCAATATGGCTAGAAAGAAATAGATGTGGCTCAATTTGGGCGGCAAGAAGAAGTGAAGAAATATCTTCTGGAGGTGTGTAAGCTGCTTTGCGTATGCATGTCGCATGAGTTAATTGCAAGAACTATGCCTCAAAATGGGTAGATTGGTCCAAAACACAGGTGGGTCGCGTTCATTTTGGCTCGCATGGTTTTCAAGAGTCCATTCAAGGTACATTGTGTTTTATAAATGAATTAAGGATAGAAGAAATAGTTGTTAAGGTCTGGGTATTACAGTAATTTAGCAAGGATTAGTCAATTGTTTTGGGTTAAAACGGATTAGCAATGAAGAATTGGGTCACGGGTCCAACTAGGGCTTGTTTAAGGTTTTCTTCTTAACATCTCTTGGTTTATAAATTTCTCTACATAGTCTTGATTATGAATGATGGAAATACAGATCCTAGGGCTTAATAAAGATTATGAATGAATTTTTGATCGGTTGGTTTAAGTAATAAAGGTCGAAAATTGAAAGAAAAAGTCCGACAGCTTGGATTATGAGTTCATATAAGGCTTTTAGGGTTTTCTAGCTTTGTAATTCTCGTATATTGTCAAAGTAATGATGGATAATAATGGATAATGGTTTGTAAAATTATTTTGATGGGTTTAAAATGACTCTTGGTTGCTTACTTGAGAATAAAGTGGTTAGAAATGAGAAAACGGTCCAAAATTCAGTTTAGCGTGCACAATTAGGTGTGTATGCTTCTGGATTTGTTTCTTGTATAATTGAAGTAGAATGAGTGAAAAAAGAGAATTGGATTTATGATTGAAATAGTTTCTGTAATATAATGTTATTATAACTTAATTTTAAGTCATTGGCTTTTAGTTTTACAAGATGATAAAAACCGAAGAAATAGTTTCATAGTGTAGTATTTAGCTAGGGTTTTGGGTTTTCTAACTTGGATTTCACGTACATTTCAAGGAATGATGATGAATATGGATTGTAAATTGAGTGTATGACACTTGATTGTAAACTTTGTTACTGATGTATTGTACAAGATCTAAAAATGGAAGTAAAATGGCTATTTTGGATATTGTGCATTAATGACTTGTACATTGAGCTTTTAAGGATTTGTAGTTTTGTATTTTGGCTTGGAGGGATTTTATATTTCAAATGAGATGTTATATTACTTGTACATATGCTTTAGTAGCTTGTACATTCACTTTATATATTAATCTTTTATGGAATTAGGGTTTAGAGGTATACGATAATGGTTTAAAGCCCGTTTAGATATAACGTATGCGAAATACATAGAGGAATAATGTACCTTGTAAAAGGGATATGATGATATTGACTTGACATGTTATGATGTTTGCTTGACATATATGAAGATAGGATGGTCATAGATAGGTTGCGTGAGCTCGTCTACTTTAGTTATGACATACTAAGATATATAAGTAATGTAATAAAGCGAAATATTTTCCCCGTACAATTGTGATAATAGTAAAATAGGTTTTGCATTTGATGAAAATTCTTGGGTTGTTATAGTCTCCACCCCCTACAAAAATCTCGTCCCGAGATTTAATTGAAAGTTATAGTGGTATTGTTTAGAGATAGGTACTAGGTATGAATTTAGGTTAATCAAGGTCACAAGTTCACGTGTAGTGAATGAATTTATAATTATATGGTACACACATAATTATAATTACCAACCGTTCCACCACGTCTACTTCATGGTCGCTGATTCACTACACACTATCTTGGGGGGACACGTGATAGAGACTAAGAAGTCCAATAGACTTTGTCTCTAGATTTCTGGTAGATCTTGTGAATAAAAATACTTCGATTTACAAAAGCCTGTGGTTTTGGTCTAGCTTTTGCTATGCCACTCTAGAATTGAAAGAATTGTTATTCTTTAATTCTTTAAAATCAACATCGAATAAGAATGCTATCACAAATCTTTGCAAAATATTCCATACCTAGTGGTATTGAAATCATTTGACGAGTTGTATAAGATTCTTTGTGTTTTCTTTGTTATTACGTTGCAGAATTTACACTAGAAAATTTTAGAATATGAAGAACATGGAATGAGTGATGTCAAGGAGATTATTATGAAATTTAGAGTGTTTCCTAATCATGTGAATACAGATTTTTGAAAAATGAACAGATGAAAAGGTAATAATGAAAATGAAGTAATAGATAGATTATGATTATGTGATTGTTTTGTACAAACGGATTAAAAGAAACTTGTTTGTACGTATGTTATATACTTAAGCCTACTTATTTATAATTAGTCACTTACAAAAAGAAGCGTCCAACTCCTTGTAACTGAGAATTTATAAATTCATAGTTCAGGGATTTATAATTTCCTTATTCAAATGAAGAAGCATTCTAATTCATTTTAATAAGATGATCATAAATCGTCTTACCTAAGCATAAAAACATGATATGGTAATAAATGATTACATAATATTGAGATGTTGATTGTACTGATGCCCATATAATTGAGGATGAAAATTTATGTTTCAAAGGTATGAGGAGAGTATTCAGAGTTGAACATGATAGAATTGACGAGTTTTGATACCACCAGATGACAAGATGTAACGGAATTATCACTTTATTAATTCATGGATAACTTTACATATGAAACTCTAAAAGAGTTGATACTTATGCTACGTATCTCGTAGCAGTTTTCTAGAATAAAAGTAACAAATGACAAGGATTGTATCTTGATGATTAGTGTTTTCAGATTGAAGAAGATTCTGATGAGAGTTGAATATCTTCGAGAGTTGTTTCTAGAGTAGCAAGCTCATCTCTAAGTATGCTTTCTTGTAGCCCTGTTGTTTTTGCAGTACTTGGTCTGGTGACCTATCTTGTTGCAAACCTGACACTTGACACTGCAAGGGTCGCGTGTGATGTAGTAGTCCTACATCTCCTTACACAATGGAAGGTTTCCAAGCATATCCATTGTTGGCAAGTATAATTTTGCAGTTTCTTGTCATTTTTTTTTTTTTATTTTTTTTGTGTTTTTTTTTTTTTTTTTTTTTATATTCTGCTGGTAGGTGGTTATAACACCTGTGTTTCAAGTCATATTGACGACGATTAAACAATCCACAGTGTACCTTTTGTATTGAACTGTTTGCTTGAAATCGTAAACGTAGGTTAAATCGCTCGCGCCCAAAATCTTGCGTTCAATGTAATGGGCAACCAAACATTAAATGTTTAATCAAGCAAGGGTTAAGTAAACTATTTTGAAATAATTATTAACTTTGACTCAGTTTATATGTATCGCTACGTAAAGTGTATACGTTTCGCGATAAATTGCGTTTAGGCACTCCCGGAACCACCAAAACTTTTCTACGCTTCAACAAATACCCACATTTATACCCAATACATAAAAATTACTCAACAACATCACATATGTCTTATATTAGCCGAATTTATCTCAATTGTTACAAAGAAATAAGAAAAATTCACCACTTGGTCAATGTACATCTACCTTACATTAAAACCTAGTCTATCTTTGTTTCTTTGACTCATAACACATAAACAAGAATCCTTAAAACCCTCATTATGTTTGTTGAATGTTTATTCTTACTTTTTGACCATTGAACCTTATAAGTGCAAGTGACTAATGAGAGACATCACACAACTCTTATACACTTAGTAAAAATCAAACAAAAACCCCCTTTGTGCCCCATAGAGCCCACGGCTCAAACACCCTTCTATAGCAAATCCATACTTAATTTTATACAACCCATACACACTTATACACATCTATCCTAAGACATTCTAAGGTGTTTCCAACCATTGAATCACCATTTACAAGTAATAATCAAGAAAAGGAAGCTAGGGTTTTTATTAAGAAAACAAGGGTTTTCTTAAGTGCAAGCTTGGATTCTAGGGCTAAACAAGGGTTTAGAATTTGTTTATCATCATCTTCACACATCCTAAGGTCTACTTGAACTCTTTATGTTCTTACAATTTTCATTAATATGCATATGTTAATTCTTTATAGCTTAAATCACCATTTAGGATTTTTAACATGTAAAAAGGAATTTTTACTTGTTGTCATCATTTTGTACACTTTTATATATCTTATGATGTTAAGGGCATCATGATAGAATGGATGAGAAAGTGTTGTATCATGTTGTTTTGGTGTGAAAATGACTATGTACTAATTAGGGTTTTAAAAGATCAATTAATATGTTTCAAATGGAAGTAATGCAAATGGCATGTAAATCTTGTTTATGGACTTTTAATGATGTTATATGATCACTAAAATAAGGATATAATAGAGTTACAATTGTACAAACCACTTGGTTAATGTATAAAAGTTCAAGTATGAACTTGAAGTAAAAAGACACTTAAGTAAAGTTATGTTTTCATGAGATGTTATGACTTGTACATTTTGATAACTTGGACATATGAGGATTATTATGGACAAATGGACTCTAATATATGTATGATATATAACATATATGATATATAAGACATGTGGTGGATTACAAAATTTAAGAGTATGAAAACAAAGGTTAAAAATGGACTTATGAAAGACATCCAAACATTCTGTCCAAAAGTGTTATAAAATATACTTATTTTATATTTTTATCAGATAATACATTTCACGACGATTCCGAAAAGGTAAGAAACTTGTCAAACGGATTAATAACGAAAAAGTTACGTTAAAAACGAGTTATACGCTAATTAAACGGAGTTTATAAAATAACTTTTATAAAATTAATATCAAACAGCAAGTTTGATATTTTTATTAACTAAAACACATTTTTAGGATTTCAAAATGATAAGAATCGCAATTTTTCGATTTATAACGAAGAAGTTATGAATTTCGCGGGTTTTCGGTAATTAAAAGTTTATAAAAATAATTTTATAAACTATGAACAGTAAAAACACTATTCATGACAGAAAGTTATATTTTTGTAAACCTCATAAAATTATAGAACTTTCAATTACGAGATCGTGCTCGAAAGAATCATTAAAAACGGAGCTATAACGAATAAAATACGACATTTACGGGTTTTACGACAACAAATACGAATTTCATAAAACTCATGTCTGATGTGAACAGTAAAAGTTACTGTTCATCAGGGGACAAAAGTTATAAAAATGTCAAACAATCGATAACCCTCTAATACTAGGGATGGGAGTTTCATAATGAGGCCTCTTCGGGTGGCGTATAGACGAGTTGTTGGATTTACGATTTAAAGTACATGACCTCTTAAATTATGATAGCCCGAACGATAGTATGATGTAACTAACATAGACTTGTATATGATGTTAGTTAATCAAAGCGATTAGTGCTTATACGACCTATGTTCATTTAGGTTGCATTCGATCATTTACGTGACGCGTTATCTGTGATATTTGGATTATCAGTAACTCAAGGTGAGTTCATAGCCCCACGTTTTACATGCTTTTGTTTTATAAGTTTTCGGGGTGAGAAACATGCAATGTTTTACAAATGGACACAAGTGGATACTTTTACATTATGATTACGTGTTGCCTAAGTAGCGATAACCCATTCTGAGCCCATTATCATGAACTGTCAATTACTGGACTGTGAGCGCGAATGTTATGAATAGATCTATTGGGATTGACATCCCCGTTCGGGTGATTAGCTATCACTAGGCAAACGAACGTATACCATGTCGAACATAGGATGTTGCGGGTTAGAACATCATCACGGGCAATGTAGGCCATTTATATGGTATTCATTTATGTCGAGCTTCAGTGTCATGAGCTTAGGGCAACGTAATTACATTTATATGATGTCTGCATCTGTTGCATTATCATACACTTGGGAAATCTTGTGGTCCTACAATATACGATTTATCAAACCTATGAATTCACCAACATTATTGTTGACGTTTTAAAGCAATGTTTTTCAGGGGATCAGTAAGCACGAGGTGCAAGGGATACATTGGTGGTTTTGATTTGGATATCATGCATTAAAGATTTTGTCGCATTACATTTTGTATAACTGTTATGGGCTAGAAATCTTTGTATTTTGAACAAGTGGACAAGTGAAGCTTCGGCTTATGTAACAAATACTTTGTTAAATCCAATGTATCAGTTTTAAACGACTTTTTGGTCGTTCTATATACATCTTGTGTTATTGATCTATGAAGTAACACGCCCCGGACCCTTATTCCGCTGCGACCCAATTTGGGGGTGTTACAGATTGGTATCAAGAGCCAAGGTTATAGAGAACCAGGTCAAATGTTTTTGCTGGACTATAACCATTTTCAAACATTGAATTCATACAAAGGGGTTTTACACGGGACATACATATGTGCATACATTCATGCATACACTACTTGTTGCATTAGTTGGTTGGACTAGATGCATTCATAATTGATATACATGTTATGATATAAATGTATATTACTATAAGAGTCTTATATTAAATACTAATATAAGATATTTTGGATTTTTAGATTTAGTCATGTCAGATTTAGATGAATAAGGGGTCACATACACGGAGATTATCAGTTTATTTGAGGAGTTGTCAGATTAGGATCACCAGGAGTCGTGTACATTCAAGAACTACTTTATCGGGCCCCGAGGTAGCCACAGTCGGCCCACCTCTACTCGATTATGTTCAGAAGCCGATTTATACCCCGAGAATATGCCACAGGAGGGATGTGGTGTTTTCGGCAGAGGGAGCAGCCACTGCCGGTTGCTGCGCACCCATGCTCAGCCACCAGATTATGTTCCGGAGTCCGATCCTGAGGCAGGACCCAGAGGAGGATGACGACGAGGACCCTGAGGAGGATCCTGTTGATTATCCTGCCGATGGAGGAGATGACGGCGATGACGAGGAGGGGTGGTATGTGTTTAATTACACATACCTTTTACCTTTAAAAACGAGCTAAAATAACCAAAAACGGACTTAAAATGCCAAATATATGCTTGTTTTGCTAATTGTATTGTGCAGGAACGGATATTTAAGAAAAGGACGAAAAACGAAGCCAAAACGACAAAACCGGACTCGGAATGGAAAAGCAGGAAAAAGACAAAGTCAAAGTCCAGGCCCAAATGTAGAAAAGTCAACCCAAGTCAACCCCGAAGCCAAAAGTCAAGAAAAATAAGTTTGAGGGCTAAATTTGTCAAAACCCTAAACTTATTTAAAGAAGAAAACAAGAGAAATGAAGAGAAGGGCCCAAACTGCCAATTTCTCAAAGTTAAACCACAAGGGGCAAAACTGCCAAGGTCCCATTCTTATACTAACAAGGACCTTGGGTGCAACCCCTTATATAACCTTTGGGGACTGAATTTGCCAAGTCCCCAAACTCTCAATCTAACAAGGACGTGTGGTGCAAACTAAACACAAACCACGAGGGGCCAAACTTGTTAAACACACAAACCTTCACCCCAACTTTTCAAATCACTGTATATCTTCTCCAAGCCATTCCCGCCAAAACCCAATACCCCACATACTGTCGTTTTCTCACCTTGGTTGACTTCCCATATACTCCAAAAACTTCACAATCCCATAACCCCACACCCACATGGGTTTTGACCATGTTGTAATATAACTAAACCACCGAATTCATCAAGGGTTCTTATAAGTTTTCTTGGGCACAAAGGCGAATGGAGGGCTCAGATTATCTCTACACACCCACAACAAACATACAAGTCTTTTGTGTGTCTAAAAAGAAGCACACTTGCAAGATGACAAGAATTCCAAGCAAAACCCTAGTCGTATTTTCCTATTTAAAGCATTGTAAAGCCCTTGAGGCTGTGTGTGTAATTTTAGGTAGTTTTTTAGTTTTAAAGTTTTAGTTTTCAGTTTAAAGTCTTTTATGTACTTGTACTTCAATTTTTAATGAAAATTCAGTTTTAGTCTACATTTGTGTTCTAAATTTCAATTATCTCTTTAAAACTTTTAAGCTCTCAGTTTAAGCACATTTTACAACCTGTTTTTGAAAACTTTAAGGAAAATTCAAAAGAAAGGACAAAGTACTGTTGGATTAAAGCTATGGATGAATGGGCAATTTGGGATGGCTCATTGGTTATTGCTTAGTTTAAGCTTATTTATAAGCTGTGGGTAGGATTTTAGAGCTTATTAGGTTTCAAAAACCCTGTTTTGAGCAAGGGTTAAAGGTACAATTCTCTTCAAATTTTGCTTAAAAAGTTACTGTAGCAATTGCTTATTAGCTTATTTATGGCTTATTAATGTTCTTTTGTGCTTATTAATGTTTATTTAAGCTTAAATATGCCTTGTAGTTAATTTTCTTTCACTAACTTACAATTTGTTTAAAAACTGTCAAAAATAGCTTATTCTGTCACTAGCTTATTATCTTTTTAAGTGCTTATTTTTTTTAGCTTTTCATCTTTTTGTTGTTTAAAACTGCATAAGTAGTAGTAGTCTTTTTAAAATTTCAGTTTAACTTAGCTTTTATAGGTTTAAAAGTCATTTTTAAGAAATTAAAGGGGTGTTTGGGTTAAGTGTAAAAACGGGTCAAAACATGAAGTGGTATGGGTTGTTGTCATTAAGTTGACTTTAGCTTAAGTATTAAGCTCAATTGAGTCAGTTTTTAAAAGTTTTTTAAGTTTGAAAAATGTTTTTCAAGGTTTTCCTAGTCACCTTTTGAAACTGTGGTGTTTAAAAAGCTACAAGAGCTTATTTCATAAGCTCTTGTAATCTTGAGTGTTAGTATCAAAATAAAAGTGTCATTTGAGTGTAAAAACAGTTTTTAAAATCCTTTTGGTCATTTGACTTTGTTGAGTCAAAGCTGTCAAAAAAAAAGTTAAGTGTTAACTTTTTAAGCAAAAAGCCCCTTTTTCATTCTCTAAAATCAGCAAGTTTAAATTGTTTTTAGCAACTTAAAATTGGTGCACAAGTCCATTTCCTAGTGTACTCAATCTGTTTGAACTTTTCTTTTTCATTTGAGCTTATTTGACAGCTTAAAATAAGCTGTCAAATTAAGCCCTTGTCTTTAGCTTGTTTTCCCCTGGTGCTAAGGGGTGAACTTTAAGCCCACCCATCTAGCTTATTAGTTCACTTGAGCATGAGTGATTGGCTTTTCTAAAAAGCCAATAAGCTCTTTGTTAAATTCCTTCAATTTCAGTCCTTGAAAAGACCCTTTGATAGCTTATTTTTAAGCTCAAAGTTGCCCTTTGCCTGTCTTTGCTTAGCTTTAGTATAGGGAATTGTTTATTTACCTTCTTGGCTTATTGAGCTTATCCCACTTGCTCAATTGTGTTCCTATTAGCTTTGTTTGTTTGTTTGATAAGCTGTGTTTGCTTAGTTTCCTTTTTCCTTGCTTATTTAGATTTAACAGTTAAGCCTTTTTGCTCTTAAGCTTAAGTTAAGTTTCTGTCATATAAGCTCTTTCAGCTTATTTAGTTGTTACCATCTAGCTCATAGTGCTTATTTAGGATAAGTTAGGTCCCTCTTAAGCTTATTCTCTTTAATTTCAGCTTATTAGTTCAAATGTCCTAAAGACTTAGCTAGTTTAAGCCTTTAAGCTCATTTAAGCATTCTGTCGAATTTAAAAGCCCATTTTCAGCTTATTTATTAGCTTTTAGAAAAAGTTGTAGTTGTGAAAGTTGTTAAGCCCCATAAGCTTAACAACTTTCATTCACAAAGTTTTTCCAAAAAAAAAGAAAGGAGACAAGGGGTTACCCGGGTGAGCAAGACTCGAACCCGGGTCTCAACCCTCGTACACCTTTCTTTACACACCACACATACCGCTGCGCCCTTGGGACTTTTTCGTTATAGTCCCAAGGGCCTTGGTATTTATATACATTTTGGGCTTTGTAGTGAATAAGCTGTTACAGCTTATTTCGGGCTTATTTATTAAGCCAATTTTTTGTTTCTTATTTTTCGTAGGATTATTATAGTGTCTAGTATTTTAGGAAAAAATTTCAGAATTTTTAAAAGTCATTTAGTATTTTTTACAATTTAATTTCGTTAAAAGTTTAAAAAATTCATAAAAAATACAAAAATTATCAAAAAAATATTTTTCTTTTTTAGAAAATTTTATTTAGTCATATAGTTTGTAGGAAAAATATAAAAATTTTCGTAGGGTCATTTTTACAACTTTTTGCTTTTTAAAGAACGGGTCCGGGTGCGGTTTTTGTCTTGACTCGTTTTTGGGTCAAACGACCTCCGTTTTCGGTCTAGTCTTTTTCATTCTTCGTTATTTGTCTCCTAGAGTAGTTTAGAAGTGAAAATTTCTTCGTAGGGTTAATTTTAAAGATTTTAGGTTTTTCCCCCTTAGTTCGGGATTCGTGCTCTCGTTTTCTAGCTTAATTTCATAATTTTTAGGATTTTCTTAAACGTTTTTATTTGTTATTGCTTAATTTAACTTCCTGCACTCTCAAATCATTTCTCTCCTTCCAACTCAAATCTTCCGACTGTATCGATTTTCCAGCACAGCCTCGTTGGGGATTAACGACCCGGGAAAATTCTATACTGCTTCTCGGTTTTATTGATTATTGTGTTTTTTTTTATTATATATATTATTATATATTTTATTATATATAGTTTGAAAAATTATTAATCAAGGGGTCATCAGAGGATGATAAGGATGATGATATGGACATCAAGACCGATGATGATGATGATGAGGAGGAGGAGCACCCAGCTCCTGCCGACTTTATAGTTGTTGCTTTACCAGCTACGGATCAGGCCCCATTTGCAGAGGAGACAGAGTCGTTCGAGACTGATGAGTCTGCGTCCACACCACCACCACACCATGCATATCGTGTGACAGCTAGGATTTCTATTCTAGCTCCAGTACCTACACCAGTATGGTCCGATGTAGAGGTTGCCAGACTTCTCGCTATATCTACTCCACCATCATCACCACTCTCCTCATATTCTTCACCACTTCCTCATATACCTTCTCCACCACTACCCCCGATACCATCTCCATCACTACCAGTATCACCACCACTACCACTATCACCACCACTACCAGTATCATCACCAGTACCTGTGTTATCTCCATCACCACCTGCTAGTTCTATTCGTCCATTGGGCTATCGAGCTGCTATGATCCGGCTGAGAGCCGAGGCCGCATCTACTTCCTATTCACTACCATTACCACCACCCTTGCATTTACTCTCTACTGACCATAGAGAGGACAGACCCGGGGTTACCTTACCACCTCGAAAGAGGTTAGGTATCGCTCTTGGTCCTACATACGAGGTCGGAGAAAGCTCATTTGCTATTGCTGATAGACCGGCTGGAGGTCTTAGGGCAGACTATGATTTTGTAGCTACTATGGATAGGGAGATCAGGCGTGATCCGGAGAGAGATGTTAGATATGGGATCACTGACTCGTGAGATGAGATAGTTGAGACCCAGCAGGGGACACCAGTTAGTACTGACACAGAGTTGGGTCGACATATGACAGCATTTGAGACTAGGGTTAGGCAGGACACGGATGAGATTTATACAAGGTTAGACGATGAGCAGTCTGGGCGACAGCTATTGGTTGGTTGGCTCAACATGTTGTTTAGGGATAGGCGTGCACATGCACGTACTACTAGACTCATAGAGACTGAGGCTAGGATGTTTAGAGAGGCTTGGGGACGATCTATGGATGCGAGTGATCTTGTGCGTGTAGAGGTTATGTTGCTACGTACCACAGTGTTAGCTCAACAGTCACAGATTAGAGAGTTACAGTTAGTAGACCGTAGGAGACAGACGGTGATTTCAGAGTTACTGGCAGCAGATTACAGGAGGCAAAGACAGCTCATTGAGGCACTAAAGCTAGTGCAGAGTTACAGAGACAGCAGGGACCTGCTAAGAGTCCTGCACAGCCAGAGCTACCGAAGGAGACTGGTAGTAGTTCCTAGATTATGTTATGGCTAGTTGTTTTGTACAGCCTACTAAGTATTACGGGTTCAATCCTGGCTAGTATAGCTTTAGGCTGTATATATTCTTTTATCTTGTAACCTAATCGATGTGTTCATTTTGTATCTGAACCAATCATGTATGTTTTCCAATTATATATGGAATGGTGGTATTATGTCATGTCTGTAATCGAATTTGTTGTGAATGAATGTCGATTTGGTTATATCTTTGTTGATTACAATTCAGTTGTATATTTCACTGTGTGATGTGATCTCACTTTACTTATTGTGCATATGTCATGTCATGGTTATGATTTTACGAAATCTAACGGGTATTATATTTTCTTGTGATTGAAGAAAATGGCACCAAAAAGAGCCACGAGGTCAAACATAGCCCCAGAAACAACCAACACCACATCTGTCACTAATGCCCAACTTCAGGCAATGATTAACCAAGGCGTTACTGCCGCTTTGGCAGCACGTGATGCAAACACGAATGGCGTCGACAGCCACAATTCAAGAACAGGTGCTAGGAGAAACGAGCGAGCCACTCATGAGTGCACTTACCCAGACTTCATGAAGTGCCAACCACTAAATTTCAAAGGCACAGAAGGAGTTGTCGAATTGACTCAATGGATTGAGAAGATGGAAACTGTGTTTCGCATAAGCAACTGTTTTGTGGAAAACCAAATCAAGTTCTCCACTTGTACTCTTCTGGGAAATGCTCTAACGTGGTGGAACTCCCACGTTAGGACTGTTGGTAATGACATTGCTTATGCAATGACCTGGACTGAACTGAAGAAGAAAATAACTGACAAGTACTGCCCAAGGACCGAGATTAAGAAACTCGAAGTTGAACTGTGGGAATTGAAAGTGAAAGGTACCGATGTGATAGGGTACAACCAACATTTTCAGGAACTGGCACTGCTGTGTGGTAGAATGTTTCCTGAAGAATCTGACAAGATTGAGAAATATGTCGGTGGCTTACCCGACATGATCCACGGAAGTGTAGTAGCATCCAAGCCTAAGAAAATGCAAGAGGCAACTGAAATGGCAATCGAAGTGATGGATAAGAGAATCCATACTTTTGCTGACTGTCAGACAGAGAGCAAAAGGAAGTTTGAGGACACCTCAAGGAACACTCAGAACTAACAACAACAACAGAACAAGAGGCAGAACACTTGCAGGGCATACACTGCGGGATCGGGTGAAAAGAAGCCATACGGGGGATCTAAACCCTTATTCTCAAAATGCAATTATCACCACGATGGTCCATGTGCTCCTAAATGCCACAAATGCAACAAAGTTGGCCATTTTTCTCGTGACTGTAGAAGTACGGCAAATGCTAACAATGCTAACCATTAGAGGGGCACTGGGTCGGGTCAGAAGCCTACTTGTTTTGAGTGTGGAGTCGAAGGACACTTCAAGAAGTAATGTCCCAAGCTGAAGAACAACAACAACCGTGGTAACCAAGTTGGAGGTGGCAATGCTCCAGCTAAGGTGTATGCGGTAGGGCATGCAAGGATAAACCCAGACTCCAACGTCATGATGGCTACGTTCTTTCTAAACAACCGCTATGCTTCTATCTTATTCGATACTGGTCCGATAGAAGTTTTGTATCCACTGCATTTAGCTCCCAAATTGATATCCCTCCAACTGAATTAGATCACTATTATGACATTGAACTAGCCGACGAGAGAATAATTGGGTTGAACACTATCCTTAGGGGTTGTACATTAAATATCCTGAACCACCCATTCAACATAGACTTAATGCTCATAGAACTTGGTAGTTTCGACGCTATAATTGGTATGGATTGGTTAGTAAAGTACCAAGCAATCATTGTGTGTTCCTAGAAGATCGTTCGTATCCCCTGGTGAAATGAAACATTAATTGTTCACGGTGACAGAAGCAACCGGGGATACGAGGCTCGTCTGCACATTATCTCATACTACAAAACACAAGAATACATGCTAAAAGGATGTCCCGTCTTTTTGGCACATGTTACTACAAAGGAGGATGAAGACAAGTCGGAGAAGAAGCGACTTGAGGACGTACCAATAGTTCGAGATTTTCCTGAGGACTTGCCGGGTCTTCCTCTGACTCGACAAGTGGAATTTCAAATTGATTTGGTACCTGGTGCTACACCTGTAGCACGGACACCTTATCGATTGGCGCCTTCTGAAATGAAAGAGTTGTCGGAACAACTGAAAGAGCTGTCCGACAAAGGCTTTATAAGAACCAGTTTCTCACCTTGGGGAGCCCCGGTTCTATTTGTCATAAAGAAGGATGGATCATTCCGGATGTGCATTGATTATCGGGAATTGAATAAGCTAACGGTGAAGAACCCTTATCCACTTCCAAGAACTGATGATTTATTTGATCAGCTTCAAGGGTCGAGTGTCTACTCGAAGATTGACCTAAGGTCAGGTTATCACCAACTGAGGGTTCGAGAAGAAGACATTCCGAAGACCGCCTTTAGAACTCATTACGGCCATTATGAATTTCAAGTTATGCCATTTAGTTTGACAAACGCACCTACCGTATTCATGGACCTTATGAATCGGGTGTGCAAACCATATTTGGATAAATTCGTAATTGTCTTTATTGATGATATTCTGATATACTCGAAGAACAAGCAAGAACACGAAGAGCACCTTAAGTTAATCTTAGAGTTGCTTAAGAAAGAGGAGTTGTATGCCAAATTTTCCAAGTGTGAATTTTGGATTCCTAAAGTACAGTTCCTCGGTCACGTGATTGACAGCCAGGGTATTCACGTGGACCCTGCCAAGATCGAATCCATTAAAGATTGGGCATCTCCTAAGTCACCAACAGAGATTCGTCAATTTTTAGGTCTTGCTGGGTATTATCGAAGATTCATCGAAGGATTTTCGAAGATTGCCAAACCAATGACCAAGCTCACTCAGAAGAAGGTCAAGTTTGAGTGGGGTGACAAACAAGAAACAGCGTTCTAACTGTTGAAGGAGAACTTGTGTAGTGCACCAATTCTGGCTTTACATGAAGGAAGCGAAGATTTTATCGTATACTGCGATGCTTCGATCAATGGTTTGAGCGCTGTGTTGATGCAAAGAGGGAAGGTGATTGCTTATGCATCACGCCAGCTGAAAATTCATGAGAAGAACTATACGACTCATGATTTGGAACTTGGAGTGGTAGTGTTTTCTTTGAAACTCTGGAGACACTATTTGTACGGAACCAAGTGTACGGTGTTCACGGATCACAAGAGTCTACAACACATTCTTAATCAAAAGGAGCTGAATATGAGGCAGCGTCGTTGGTTAGAATTACTTAGTGATTACAATTACGAGATTTATTATCACCCAGGGAAAGCAAATGTTGTCGCTGACGCCTTGAGCAGGAAGGAACGAGAGCCACCATTAAGGGTTTGAGCCTTAGTCATGACTATAGGTTTGAATCTCCCCAAACAAATTTTGGATGCTCAAACTGAAGCACGGAAACCAGAGAACATCAAGAACGAAGATGTTGGAGGCATGTTGGTTGAAAATTCTAAAGATCCAGAGAAATTTAGAATGGAAAAGTTGGAACCCCGTGCGGATGGAACTCTATGCTTCAATGGCAGGAGTTGGTTACCATGCTATGGTGATTTGAGGACTGTGATCATGCACGAGTCCCACAAGTTAAAATACTCTATTCATCCGGGTTCTGATAAGATGTACCAAGACATGAAGAAGCTATATTGGTGGCCCAATATGAAGGCAAACATCGCCACCTATGTTAGCAAGTGTTTGACCTGTGCTAAGGTCAAGGAAGAACATCAAAGGCCATCAGGATAGTTGGTACAACCTAATATACCTTAATGGAAGTGGGACAATATCACTATGGATTTTGTCACGAAGCTTCCTAAGTCGTCACAAGGCTACGACACCATTTGGGTGATTATTGACCGACTTACTATGTCCACAATCATTGTACCAATGCGAGAGATTGATCCGATTGATAAACTTGCAAGAATGTAACTAAAGGAGGTGGTCATGAGGCATGGAATACCTCTCTCGATTATTTGTGATCGTGACCCTAGGTTCGCATCAAATTTCTGGAGGTCACTTCAGAATACTTTAGGTACTAGTCTGGATATGAGTACTGCGTACCATCTACAAACAAACGGACAAAGCAAGGGGACTATTCAAACTCTCAAGGATATGTTGCGTGCTTGTACAATCGACTTTGGAAAGGGTTGAGTTAACCATCTGCCATTAGTCGAGTTCTCATATAACAATAGCTATCACGCTAGCATCAAGGCCGCACCATTTGAAGCACTTTACGGTCGAAAGTGTTGTTCACCCGTTTGTTGGGCCGAGGTTGGAGAAGTTCAACTCACTGGTCCAGAAATAGTGCAAGAAACAACTGAGAAGATCGTTCAAATCAAGCAGAGAATGCAAGCTGCACGCGATCGACAAAAGAGTTACGCGGATTTAAAGCGTAAACTGATGGAATTTCAGGTTGGGGATAAAGTTATGCTTAAAGTTTTGCCTTGGAAAGGGGTCGTACGTTTTGGCAAACGGGGGAAGTTAAACCCTAGGTACGTTGGACCATTCAAGGATGGAAAAGGTGGGAAATCCGTGCACTCAAGCTTGAGCTTCCTGAAGAGCTGAGCCGGGTTCACAATACATTTCATGTATCCAACTTGAAAAAGTGCCATGCCGATGAACCATTAGCCGTTCCGTTGGATGGACTTCACTTTGATGACAAGCTTCAATTTGTCGAGGAGCCGGTAGAAATCATGGACCGTGAAGTTAAACGGTTGAAGCGAAGCCGCATTCCACTAGTCAAGGTTCGATGGAACTCCAGGAGAGGTCCTGAGTTCACATGGGAACGCGAAGATCAATTCAGGAAGAAATATCCACACCTCTTCACAAAGACCGCACCATCGTCAAGTGCCGCGTCTTAAGCCTTGAGGACAAGGCTCACTTAACTGGGGGAGACTATAACACCCCGTGTTTTAGGGTCATTGACGTCGTCAATAAATTCACTATGTATTTTTAGTATTGTACGCGTTTGCTTTTAATCGTAATCGTTAAGTTAAATCGCGTAAGCTAAAAATGATCATTCAATGTAAACGGGCATCAAACAATTAAACGTTTACATCAAGCAAGTATTAAATAATTATTTTGAGAATAATTATGGTCTTTGTTCATTTTATTTTATTGGTTACGTAAAGTGTGTACGTTTCGCGATAAAATTACGTTTAGGCATACCCGGAACCATATTAATTAATCTACGCTTCAACAAATACTTATTTTTACATCCAACACTCAAAGTTTTATTAAACTTTACCCAAGTTGATGTTGTTAGTCACATTGTACATGAAAATAACCAACCAAGACATGTAAATATCAATACTTACACTTTAAATAAAAACCTACAACTTGTAATTTAAATATGTCATACTAGATATTTAGTTAAGTACCAAAAATCATCTAGAAGGTATTCCCCCCCTATCCTACATCAACAACAACAAGTGAGGGACAAAGAGCACACAATTGTTACAACTTGGTCTTGTACAACACTCTTGCATTTAAACCTAGTCATGTATGTTCCAATTTGACCATAAACATTCCTTAAGACCCTCATGGTGTTCCTTGACCAACTAAGCACAACCTTGACTAGCTTATATCATATATACTAGCATACAAGTGGTAAAGAACACACACTTCACAACACTTAACCAAAAATTAAAGCAACTTCTCCCACCCCCTCTCTTCTATGCTACGGCAAACAAACACCCATCCAAATAAATCATACAAACTTTTCTACAACACATACAAGTAATCACACATCATATCTAAGATACCTCTAGGTGATTTGAAGCATTGGTTAACCATTTACAAGTATTGAAACAAGAAAGGAAGCTAGGGTTTTATTTGGAAAGTTAGGGTTTTCTTGGTTGGAAAAGCTAGGGTTATAATCCAAACAAGGGTTTGGATTTGTTTGGTCATCATACTAAATCTCATTAAGGTTATCTAAATCTCTTTATAAACTTACATTTGTTACTTTATGTATATGATGTTCTATGTAGCAAAAATCACCATTAGGAAACTTTTAATCATATGGAATGGATTTTTACTTGTAATTATGATTTTGTACACTTATACACATGTCATGTTGATGGTAATATCATGTTAAAATGGGGTTATAAGTGTTGTACAATCTTGGTTTAAGTATAAAAAGTTCAAGTATAAACTTGTAGTTAAAAGTTACTTAAGGAAAGTTTATGTTTTCATGTTATGTTAATGACTTGTAAATCTTGTTATCATGGACTTATATGGATAAAATATGGACCATGGACATTATTATATGTATGACATAGAGTAAAAAGAGTTGTGGAAAACTTGTGGTAATTTACTAAGTAGAAAAGTATATAAAAACAAGCTTATATAATTAACTATAAACAAGATACAAAGGGGCTGTTTTGATTCGTGTATGGTGATAGCCCTATCATGTTTTATAAATATAGTACGCCTCATGACGATTCTAAAAAGGTAAGAAACTCGAAAAACGGATTAATAACGAAAAAGATATGATAAAAACACGATTTACGTTAATACCGATTTTATAAAATAACCTTTATAAAAGCAAGTTATAAAATACTTCTAAAACAGAAAGTTTAATATTTTTCACAGATTGTACATACTATTAGGATTTCAAAATGATAAGAATCGTAATTTTTCAATTAATAACGAAAGAGTTATGAATTTCGCGAGTTTACGATAATTAACACTTTTATAAAACAAAATTTTATAAAAAGTTACTGTTCATGACAAAAACATTTATTTTTGTAATCCTCATAAATAAATAGAACTTTCAATTATGAGAACCTGCTCAAAAGAATTACTAAAAACGGAGCTAAAACGAATAAAATACGACGTTTACGATAATTAAAGTTTATAAAAGTAAATTTATAAACAATGAACAGTAAAAATTACTGTTCATCAACAGACCCCACTTTATAAAAATGTGATAATTTCAATAACGAAGACGTGCTCGAAGGAATCGCTGAAATCGGGATTAAAACGAATAAGTTGTTGCATTTACGGGTTTTACGACAATTAAATTTATAAAAGTAAATTTATAAAACGTCATGAACAGTAAAAGTACTGTTCATCAGAAGGTTATAAAATATAAAAATGTAATATTTTTATATATCATCTTAATACGAAGACGTGGACGTAAGAAACGCGAGAAACGGGTTTAAAACGGGAAAGTTATGCTAGTTTTTCTAAAACGATAATTATAAACGTTTTCGCTTTATAACAACAATTTATAAATTACAAATAGATGGTGATGAGCTATATAGGATTGTATACGATATTAGTTATCGAAGTGCATAGTACTTATACAACCTATGTTTGATTAGGTTGCCTTCGGATTCGTCCGTGACTCGTTATTTCACTTACTCGATTATTACTCATTCACTTCACTGCTGAGGTGAGTTCATAGCCCCACATTTTACATGATTTTGTTTTATAAGTTTTTGGGGTGAGAAACATGCATTGTTTTACAATTGGACACAAGTGGTTAAGTTTTACATTATGATTACGTGTTGCCTAAGTAGCGATAACCCTAGTTGAGCCCATTATCATGAACTGTCAGTTACTGGATTGTGAGCGCGAATGTTATGAATAGATCTATTGGGATTGACATCCCCGTTCGGGTGATTAGCTATCACTGGGCAAACGAACGTATACCATGTCGAACATAGGATGTTGCGGGTTAGAACATCATCACGGGCAATGTAGGCCATTTATATGGTATTCATTTATGTCGAGCTTCAGTGTCATGAGCTTAGGGCAACGTAATTACATTTATATGATGTCTGCATCTGTTGCATTATCATACACTTGGGAAATCTTGTGGTCCTACAATATATGATTTATCAAACCTATGAATTCACCAACATTATTGTTGACGTTTTAAAGCAATGTTTTTCAGGAGGTCAATAAGCACGAGGTGCAAGGGATACATTGGAGGTTTTGATTTGGATATCACGCATTAAAGATTTTGTCGCATTACATTTTGTATATCTGTTATGGGCTAGAAATCTTTGTATTTTGAACAAGTGAACAAGTAAAGCTTCGGGCTTATTTAACAAATACCTTGTTAAATCTAATGTATCAGTTTTAAACGACTTTTTTGGTTATTCTATATATATCTTGTGTTATTGATCTATGAAGTAACACGCCCCGGACCCTTATTCTACTGCGACCCTATTTGGGGGTGTTACACTTGCAACAGGGGCAAAGACTCCATCATAGTCAATCAATCTTGATCTTGAGCTTGCAGTCTTTAAGCCAACTGATAATCAGCATTAATTTTAGCCTGAACATCATCCCAAACTATGTTGTCTTCTTTAACTTGTTGAGCTTTTTCTCTGTCAAGCCTTTCTTCTTTCTTTTCTTCAATGATGTGTGCTAAAACACACATCCTTTATAACCACGCAAAACACTAATAAAAGGACTAAAAATGCTACAGTATGGATAATTATCTTGCAAATATTTTTGTTTTGTATTTTTATGTCTTGCAGGTAAAACGGATTGAAAACAATGCAAAAACAGGAATTTACTGGTTTGTGTCAATCAAGAATGCTTAATATGCAAGATCAAGACAAAGTCGTGAAAAGTCCCTGAGCATGCCATTGGAAAGAGCGCGAGAAAATGAGTCTAATGGTGCCCTAGAATTTTATTGGGCCAGCCCGTAACCCATTTTATGGGTCGGGCCTGCCCAAGCTAGCATAAGCCCATTTAAAGCCCAACAAGGATTTAACTAAAACTAAATTTTAAAAGGGTGTGACGTCAGCATGATGTCAAGGTCATGTGCAACAAAAATAAATAAGGGGTTGTCACGTGAGACTTCACTCAAATGGATTGGGCGAATACTACTTGACTACGTGGCGAGCAAAGTTGTATATCTCTTAATTTCATTTCAAAATGTAAATGAATGATCCAACAGTCGAGAATTACTGCGTACAAGGTAAGCAGCCAAGAAGGCCACGTGTTATGAAATGATCTGCTGGATCTATTTTTCTGCAGACCTCAATCTGTGTGAAGGCCAACGATTGCTTAATAATGGTGTAATGATTTACAAAAACGCCCTTCTCCCACTATAAAATCCAAGATGCTCCCTTCATTTTTAGTGAGTTAGGAATTTAGTTTTTAAGCTTTTCTCTAGTTGCAGTGTAGCTTATTTTTCAATGTTTTTAGCTTATTGTGTTTCTTTGAGCTTATTGTAAAAGCTGTTATCAGCTTATTCGAATATTGTAAGTGCTTATTATTTGAGAAATGAAAGATTGATTTAGCTTATTTTTGTTTCTTTTCTTATACTCGTAAAGCTATTCGTTTAAGCTTTTTGCTCAGCTTGTTTACATTTAAAATTCTTAAAATCTTATGAGATCTAATCTTATAAGCTCCTATAAGCTTATTTGATCTCATCTCTTAATATTGAATATTTTTGAATGTAATAAGCTACAATAAGCTTGGTTTTAGCTTATTTTTGTGATTAAGCTTTCCTTGAGTTCTTAGAAGCTCTTATTATCTGATAAAATAAGCTTCTAAATAGCTTATTTAAATTCATTTGAGCATATATGGTTTGGATAAAAAATTTGTTGTTTATTTGCTTATTCGTTTTGAGATTTAAATAGTTTAAGTGCTGTTAGCTTATTTAAATTCTTAGTCACAGTTTTCGTGTGCTTATTAGTGATTATTGTTGCTTATTCGTGGTTTAGATCTCATATTGCTCGTATTAGATCTAGTTTTGATTAAGTGATTATTAGTTAAGGATATAATTGCTTATTTCATATGGCTTATTTGGTTTAAGGATTAGATTTTCGTAGCTTATTAGTCTTGGTTGAACTTATTTGGATTAAAACTAGCTTATTCTATTGAGTCACGTATGGATCTCGTCCAAGGTTTTATTGGTCGCTTATTTTGAATAAGTTTCTTCTTGATTGATTTTGCTTATTCTGGAGCTTATTGCTTAATTGTAGCTTATTAGTTCATGTTGATTCTGAAGTGGCTTATCTTACTTGCTTACTGCTTATTATAGTTTAGTAAATGCAAAAACGTGTTTAGATAAGTTCTAATATTTCCTGTTGGGCCTTTGTTTAGATTTTTGGAGTAACAATTGGGCCATGTTTGTTGTTGGGCTATTCGTTTTGAATTGACTTGTGCTTGCAATTGTTTAGGCATACGAATTGATTGTTGGGCCGAGTAATAATATTAGCAGAAATAGATATTGTAATTGTTATAAACTGTGTTCATTTAACAGTTTGATGTTTAATTGTGTTTGGTACCGGTCAACTCATGAGGCGCAGAGCTTAAGGATTTAATAAGCGATTAGTGATTAATAATTTGCAAAAATTATTTAGTTTAGTGATTTATTTAGTCGAACGGGCAAAAGCCGTAAGATTAAGTAGGCATTAAATTAGTAATTAATTTCTCGATAAAAAGTCGTTTTCAATATTAAGCCAACGTTTTGAGGTTTTGATTTATTAGACGGAAATTAGTTCATCATTAAGATCAAAAATTTCACACATAAGAATCTTATCACTTTTACTTGACAAGCATATTTTTCTTTATATATCTTTCATCTAATTAGCTTGCTTGTTAATTAGTATAATTTAGTTTATCGATTTCATTAGTTTTTATTAAAAGTTAAAAATCTTAAAAGATATTCAAGCATTAAATTGGAAACATTTTCGTGAATTTCAAATTCAATTTCTCGTTGGGATACAACTCCGAAAGATTTAATTATCCCTTTTCCTAATGTGATTCTTATTTCTTACAAGATACTTAATATTATATGCATACGACTAGTACATATATATATACGATATTAAAATGGCGCCATTGCCGGGGAAAGTTGTACGATTTTTACTTGGTGTTTTGAAGTTGATGCCTTGAAGATCCTTTCTTCGAAAAGTTTATTTTCGTACTTATAAAAATAAAAATCCAAAAATATTTTCTTTTGCTTTTTATTTTTCTTTTATATAAATATTAAAAATTCCAAAAATATTTTTATTTTTATTATCTTTATGAAAATCTAAAAAAATATTCTCCTTTATCATCTAATTTCGTTTAATTTTTATCTTCTTTATCCTCTTATCCATTTAATTCTTCAACATGTCTTGTATTTTGAGGTACTTGTGGTGTGGAGGTCCGTTTAACGGTGAAAATTGTCGGCGTTGTACCAATGTGAGTTTCAGAGACGAGTTTATCCATAATCCTGATTCCATTTCTTATGATGAAACACTCGATTTTTCTTACCCACCTCCACAGCCCCAGACATACTCGTGTGAGTTATGTGGGAACGATTCTCACTATGGTTATGATTGTCCACTACGGGTATCGCTTGTCTATGAGCAGGAACCGTGCTACAATCAAAACTTTGGTGATAATTATTATCCACAAAATTCACCAAGTTTTCCACAACAATATCTTTATTGTGAAAACTGTGGGGGTCCTCATGCAAATTTTCAGTGTCAACCGAGGAATCAGAACTTCTATGAGCCTAATCTTTTCTATAATTCTAACTCTTTTGGTTTTGACCAACCCTCGCAGTATTCCATCGATCATCAGCCTCAGAGTATTCATGAAGACCTTAATCAGCTTGTGCATAATGAATGGATAAAATCACATAATGATATGATTAAGTCAAGAAATGAACTTCTTAAAACTATGCAATCCTTGGGAGAAATGTTACGTCAACAAGATCATGCGGTAAATCTTTGTACTCATACTCCCGAGCCTTCGCGACATTTCAATTCTATTTGCTATGATGACGATGATGACGAGGAGAGTATTATTCCTTTGAATGAAATTATTTCTCAAATTCCTCCGTCTATTGCAATCACACTCGTCTTACCGACTATGGAGCCCGAGGACTCTCTCATCATGGGGGATGAGAATCTTAGCACTATTCCTGAAAAGGAATCAGACTAATTTATAAAGTCTAGTGTTGAGGCCCTTGTTCCAATCCCAATGGAGTCCGAGGATACGTCCGACAGTGACAAAGAGTGTGATTTGCCTTTTTGTGATAATTATGTGACTTTCTCTAATCCTCTCTTTGATTCTAATGATGATTTTACCTCTAGCGATGACGAGTCACTTCCTGAGGAGGACGTTTAGGAGGAAAATTTTAAAACTTATTCGAACCTTTTTTTTGAATTTAATGAAGAGTACATCTCTAGTGACGTAAATCCTTTTTTTAATGAGGTGTTAGAGGACATCGAGAGCAAGGACTCTTATGTTTCTAACCTTGATGAGCCGGCTTTTCTGGTCATACCTCTTTCCGATGCTAATGAGGATGAGTGTTTCGACCCAGGAGGCGATATTGATAAGATCGATGCTTTTCTAGATATTGATGTTTCTACGGATATTAAGGACGGTTATCATTATTCGGAGGGAGACATAATCTATCTTGAGTGTTTGCTTACTAATGATACTACCCATAATCTTCCCCCCGAGGTGTTTTTAGATCATGACCCAAGAAGCTTAAAGGATGAACCTGATAATGATGATTTGAAGAGTATGGTCAAAGTTTTTGACCTCGTGATTCATGAGAAACATATTTCTCCGACATATGTGAGGTTACCCTTTGAGGATCGCCATTATTTTTCCCTCACATTTGTTATCAGAATCTTTCTTCCTTATCTCACTTATTCTATGGATTCTTCTCTTCTTCTCTCCTCCGGGAGTGAAGATACTATCTTTGACCCTGGCATCTCCGTTTTTAGTTTCTATTCTCTAGAGCCAGTGGTATCTCATTGGAGTGGAACTTTCATGTGCATCAATGTTTATCTAAACATCTTGAATGAAAGTTAGATGGAGATTTACTCTTCCACATGTTTCGTCCCTAATATCACGATGATACGGGGAGAGTCAAGCTAGAGACTCGCACAAAAACAAGCGCTTCTCGGGAAGCAACCCGTGTCTTTTCTTCTTTCTATTTTCTTAATAAATAAATGTGTGATTTTATAGCCTAAGTGTGGGGGGCATGCTTCTTTCTTTGGTATGTGGTTCCGTTTTTGCAGGATTCCTTAAGATTGTGAAGACCTGTGCTTGTTTTCAATCCTTTAATCGCCCGGTCTTTGAGCTTCTGCTTATTTTGGAATCCTCAATCTTGATCATGTATATATATATTGTGTTTCCCCTTTCACACTTAGAATTTTTGGATTTTCCTTTTTCGTTCCTAAGTGTGGGGGTAAAACCTGATATTTTTGAACATTGAGGCCAATGTTTGATTTTAAGTGTGGGGGGGGGGAATTTCTGCCAAAATATGATCATACCTGTGCCTACTGTGTCCCTTGCAACCCCGTTTTGACCTTAGTTTTTGCTTAATTTTGTGCTAAAAAATGATGAAAATATAAAAATATAGGAATAAGTAGGCCCGTAGAACTAGGTAGCTTTTGACTTGACTGAGTATTAAACTCTATCTTTTCTCTTAGCTTTCGAGACTAAGCGTTTGCAAAGAACAAAAAATGATAGAGTTGAATATAAGTTAGATGCTAAGCGTGGAGTAGTTGGATCTCTTTAAATCTCATAGAGGTTAATTGTGGCTTTTTGTTCCCACCAGCTTAATAAACGTTATATAATTGTTAAATAAATAAAGTTACTTTGGTTTTTGCGATTCTTAGTTTAAATCCCTTCGTAAAGATTCCTTATGTTGAAAGTAAGGTACACATCGAGGTTATGTTTTGTCAGTGTTGTGAGGGAAAATAGGCTAATCGAGTTCCCGATGGCACGTCACCGTTGTCTTAGGTATCTTTAAAGACCACAGGACCTTTGAAATTTGGGCTATAGAAAAATAATAATGTGATAAACCAAAGCCGAAATAAAACCACTGGACCATGGTCGGCTTGCATACTGATGTGGCAGCCGTTTAAAGGGTGGAGGTAATAATAATAATAAATCCGAGACCGATAAAAGTTTACTGGACCATGGTCGGCTCGCATAACGATGTGGCAGTTTTCAAAAAGGTCAAGAATCTCCTGGTCGAAATAAGACGCCTGACCCAAGGTTCGGCTCGCATAAACCGAGTGGCAGTTGTTTAAAGTACTGGGGATAATAATGTTGCAGATAATAATAAAATAAAGCCAAATTTTCGACTCCGGGTTATCTAAATAAAGCCTTCCGTCTCTAGACTCGTAGTTTGAGGTTATTTCGATGAAATAAAAATGATAACCCCTAAAATCGTGCGAATTTTAAAATCTTTTAATGTGACCTATTCTCGAGCGGAACCCAATATATACTAGTAATATATTTTCTAGTCATCTCTTAAGGAAATAGATATTCAAATTAATTTATGGTCTAAAAACCGGTTCGACTTTATATTAATAAGGACATAATTTATTTGTCATTAATAATAACAAATAAACCCTTAGAGATTTAGATAAGGCTGAAAAGTAGCAGTGCGTTTCCCACAATTAGCATTTATTGAGTAGTTGTTAGCGAATAATTTTATATTTGACTGTGATTTCGTTCTTAAGCTTAGTTTGGGATCATGATGAAAATTCATTAATTGACGAACTCTATTCTTAAAGCCTTGTAAATAAATTTATAAAATTTATATTTAGATTTATTTCTATTTTATTGAATAAATGGTTAAAACGGGGGCCGCTTGCGAATTAATGATTTTTGAACCTTCTTAATGGACATTTTCTATTCTTGTTTGATTGTGAAGGGTTATAAGTTAAAGGGGATAAAATTATTTATTTTCGGGAGTGTGGAGGAATTTGATGTGTGCTAAAACACACATCTTTATACCCCGTAAAACACTATTAATCAGACTAAAAATGCTACAATATGGATAATTATCTTGCAAATATGTTTGTTTGGTATTTTTATGTCTTGCAGGTAAAATGGATTGAAAACAATGCAAAAACGAGAATTTACGGGTTTGTGTCAATCAAGAATGCTTAATATTCAAGATCAAGACAAAATCGTGAAAAGTCCTCAAGTATGCCATTAGAAAGAGCGCGGGAAAACGAGTCCAATGGTGCCCTCGAATTTTATTAGGTCAGCCCGTAACCCATTTTATGGGTCGGGCCAACCCAAGCTAGCATAAGCCCATTTAAAGCCCAACAAGGATTTAACTAAAACTGAATTTTAAAAGGGTTTGACGTCAACATAACGTCAAGGTCATGTGCAACGAAAATAAATAAAGGGTTGTCACGTGAAGCTCCACTCAAATGGATTGGGCGAATAGGACTTGACCACGTGGCGAGCAAAGTTGTATATCTCTCAATTTCATTTCAAATTTAAATGCAAATGAATGATCCAACAGTCGACAATTACTGCGTACAAGGTAAGCAGCCAAGAAGGCCACGTGTTACGAAATGATCGGCTGGATCTATTTTTCTGCAGACCTCAATCCGTGTGAAGGCCAATGATTGGCTAATAATGGTGCAATGATTGGGTCCGAATTTACAAAAACGCCCTTCTCCCCCTATAAAATCCAAGACGCTCCCTTCATTTTTTTAATCAGTTAGGAATTTAGTTTTTAAGCTTTTCTCTAGTTGTAGTGTAGCTTATTTTTTAATGTTTTTAGCTTATTGTGTTTCTTTGAGCTTATTGTAAAAGTTGTTATCAGCTTATTCGAATATTGTAAGTGCTTATTATTTGAGAAATGAAAGATTGATTTAGCTTATTTTTGTTTCTTTTCTTATACTTGTAAAGCTTATCTCAATAAGCTATTCGTTTAAGCTTTTTGCCCAGCTTATTTGCATTTCAAAATTCATAAAATCTTATCAGATCTAATCTTATAAGCTCATATAAGCTTTTTTGATCTCATCTCTTAAGATTAAAGATTTTTTGAATGTAATAAGCTACAATAAGCTCGGTTTTAGCTTATTTTTGTGATTAAGCTTTCCTTGAGTTCTTAGAAGATCTTATTATCTGATAAAATAAGCTTCTAAATTGATTATTTAAATTCATTTGAGCATATATGGTTTGGATAAAATTTTCGTTGCTTATTTTCTTATTCGTTTTAAGATTTAAGTAGTTTAAGTGTTGTTAGCTTATTTAAATTCTTAGTCACTGTTTTCGTGTGCTTATTAGTGATTATTGTTGCTTATTCGTGGTTTAGATCTCATATTGCTCGTATTAGATCTAGTTTTGATTAAGTGATTATTAGTTAAGGATATAATTGCTTATTTCATATGGCTTATTTAGTTTAAGGATTAGATTTTCGTAGCTTATTAGTCTTGGTTGAACTTATTTGGATTAAAACTAGCTTATTTTATTGAGTCACGTATGGATCTCGTCCAAGGTTTTATTGGTCGCTTATTTTGAATAAGTTGCTTGTTGATTGATTTTGCTTATTCTGGGAGCTTATTGCTTAATCGTAGCTTATCAGTTCATGTTGATTCCGAAGTGGCTTATCTTACTTGCTTACTACTTATTATAGTTTAGTAAATGCAAAAACGTGTTTAGATAAGTTCTAATATTTCCTGTTGGGCCTTTGTTTAGATTTTAGGAGTAACAATTGGGCCATGTTTGTTGTTGGGCTATTCGTTTTGAATTGACTTGGGCTTGCAATTGTTTAGGCCTGCGAATTGATTGTTGGGCTGAGTAATAATATTAGCAGAAATAGATATTGTAATTGTTATAAACTATGTTCATTTAACAGTTTGATGTTTAATTGTGTTTGGTACCGGTCAACTCATGAGGCGCGGAGCTTAAGGATTTAATAAGCTAGAAAGAATTTGATTATTTTCTTTAGCTTATTAAATCGGGTGGTTATCGTTTACTTGCGGCTCTTCAATTCGGTCTAATTTTCTACCCTTTTTCAATACATTAGTGTAGACTTAGTTTAAAATGTTTAGCTTTGTTTATTTGATCATTATGAGTAGCGAGTAGTTTAATTTTATGCTTGTTAAGTAAATTGGTGTTTAGTGAATTAAGTGGGGAATTTTAATAAGCGATTAGTGATTAATAATTTGCAAAAATTATTTAGTTTAGTGTTTTATTTAGTCGAACGGGCAAAAGCCGTAAGATTAAGTAGGCATTAAATTAGTAATTAATTTCTCGATAAAAAGTCTTTTTTAATATTAAGCCAACGTTTTAAGGATTCGATTTATTAGACAGAAATTAGTTCTTCATTAAGATCGAAAATTTCACACTTAAGAATCTAATCGCTTTTACTTGACAAGCATATTTTTCTTTATATGTCTTTCATCTTATTAGCTTGCTTGTTAATTAGTATAATTTAGTTTATCGATTTCATTAGGTTTTATTAAAAATCAAAAATCTTAAAAGATATTCAAGCATTAAATTGGAAATATTTTCGTGAATTTGAAATTCAATTCTCGTTGGGATACGACTTCGGAAGATTTAATTGTCACTTTTCCTAAAGTGATTCTTATTTCTTACGGGATACTTAATATTATATGCATACGACTAGTACGTATTTATACGATATCATTCAGCTTATAGCTTGAAGGCAAGTTCCTCATCAAGCCTGAGTAATTATTTCTTAGACATTTTCTTCACAAGTATTGGTTCAACCATTTTGTCTTTACCCTTGTCCTGAACCTTGACCTGTGATAGTTGTTGTGAAGAAACTGTTGGTGTAGGTGCTTGCTCTTGGTCATGAAAAATAATCCCTTTTGCTCTGGGTCTTGTGATAACAACTGTAATTATTGTTGCATCAGTTGTTGTTGTAAGTGTTTGTGTTGTTGTACCCTGCTCTGGTTCTTGTATCACAACCTTATCAGCCTTGGGTTTTGCACTCTTCAACTCTGCCAGTGCTTGAGCCAAAGTCATTTCAACATCAGTTATTGCAGTTGTTGTAGTTGTAGCAGCACTAACTAGAATTGTAATAGCAGTAACTTCTTCAACCACACTTCTTGTTACCTCAGCAGTATTAAGAGCATCAACACTTTCAACAATCACCTCATCACCATCTAAGTCATTAACACCAAACATATCTTCATCAGTCTGAACATTGACCAAGTAAATGTCTTCATTAGCATCAATACCAGCTATCCTCCTCTGTTTGGATGCATCCTCTTCACCCAAACCTTCATCTTCAGAGGATTCTACCCTTCTTGATGATCAACAGCCGCTTCCATTTGGTTAAAAACAGTTTAAACTTTAGTAATTTCATCTAAAAGAGTTTTATCAAATGCATTAAATGTATCTTTTAAAACTTTTAAAAAAGGAATTATTTCAGTTACAAAACAAGCTTTTGTATGTTAAAAACCCCACGCACCTGCCGTTATAGCATCAGATGTGGTTCTTATTTTCACGACCTTGTCAAAACTGGCGAGTTGATATTTTAGCTTTTTAAGACTTTCATTTACCAAACTTACCTTAGGAAGTTCACTAGGAGCTTCAATTCTAACAGGTGTATGTGACTTAACAGATGTGTCAAGATTATAGTTCGAATGTTTTAACCAGAAAGCTTGTTCTGCAGACAATTATTTTTGAGTGACAAAACGTTTACCAAAATCTTCTTTTATTTTATTCAGCTTTGAATAATCAATTGGAGAAATATTAGTTTTATGTTTTAGTGAAATTGGATCATTTTGTTTATCAAGCATCTTTGATCGACTCTCTTCTTTCAAAATCAATGTCTCTTCATCATCAATCACATAAATCACAACATGTTCTTTAACAATAACACTACCATCATATAATGTTGGTTTAATCCGCTGAGCTTTTTTAAGATTGAACGGATTTTGATAACCAAGAGCTTGTTTGTGAGTGTCATCGTAAAAAACTTATGGTTTCGTTAGCATATGCATTGCTTGCGTAGATCGATACATCTTACAAATGATATTTTCCAGTTCTTTATTTTGTTTTTCCAAAACAATTTCCTTGTCAATGTATTTAGACTCTTTTTCTTTAGATTCTGTTTTGAAAACAGTTAATGTTTTTGCTAAAGATTCCTTTTCTTTGACATGAGTAGAAATAGTTTCTTTAAGTGTATCGATCTCCTACTGAAAAGCTGCAAGCTTTGCATTTCTATTCCGAATTAAGTCATCCATTTGAGAATCTATTAATTTTTCACGTTTGTTTAAATCTACATTAAGTCTTTGTTTAAAAATGGCGACTCGTTCTTTGTATCACTCAAGCTCAGCGGGTAATGATTCATTTACCATTTTATTTGTCTGATTTTCCTAATCTAAATTAGCTACATGATCAGTCATTTGTTTAACCAAAGATAGAACCAATAAATCATTTGGTGCAGAAGAATTAGTATCCTGAATACCCGCATCTTGTGACTCTTGCAAATATTGAGAGTAAGGAATGATATTGCTATCACTGTTTATCTCATTATCTGGATAATCATCAATATGTGTTTGTTCAGAATATGACATCTCTTGCACATCATGATTAATCATAACATTCAAATAAGAATCAGAATATGGTACCTCAGAGAGAACATCAGGATCACAGCTTGAAAGATTTTCCATCAGGACCGCTTTAGCCAAGGATATATCATCACAATCTGAGTCATAGGCATCCAAGTCTTCAGTCTGGAAGGCTGAATTATGAGGAATTGTCTGTCGAGCTACTTAAACTGCTGCTATTCCAAGGTCTGCTATGAATGCAAGTTGCTCTTCATCTAATATCTGACCAGCTTCTTGTGTTTTGGCTAACATCAACTTCTCCTTAAACCATGTAGAACTTTATGACCTCTTTGGCTGAGTGCACTATTTCGCCATATGCCATTCCCCTAGACAGTTATAACACTTCACAACCTTTGCTTGACTAGCTGCATAGTTTCCCCTTGAGGTTGTAGCAATTCCTTGGTTTCCAGTGCCAGTAAAACTCTGAGTTTGTCTTCTTTGAACTTGTTGAACGGTGACTCTTCCATCTTGAATGGTTGCTTGATTTTTAAGATTAGAAGACGTTCTGAGTTGATTGTTTGAAGGTGGAAACCTTGATGCCACATCAAATAGGAATGCCATTGCTTTGTTGATGCATTCAATAGGATCATCTCCTTGCTGAAATGTAGGAACAGCGAGACCAGAGTCCAATTGAGGAAATTCAGCTTAAGATTCAAGTGTCACTGGCGAAGATATGAATGGTTATGGAGAAACTAATTATTGTTGTGCATTGACGGGAGTGTGATGGTGTTGATGATGAATAGGTGCTGCATAAACTGGTGTGAATTGTTGAGGAGGTGGATAGATTGAAGAACCTGAATGTTGTGGAGACTGAGAGGGATTGTATAGAGTTTGAGAGTTGGCTACCAATGCAAGAGGATCCTGATATCTTTCACGCATGATACGTACTTCATTAGCATGTCATTCATGTTGACTGAGGTATGCATACAACTGATCATAGTTGGTGGTATACAAACTCTTTGCTAACTTCACATCAGTGACAAACTTGCTCCATTCCGGTGGAAGAGCATTCAGAAACCTGGTATTGACTTGAACTTGCTGCATTGTCATCCCAATAGTATGCATGTCATTGATCAGCTGAGAGAATCTCTAGTAGTACTCATACAATGTTTCACCCTGAAAATAAGCAAACTTATCAAACAAGTTGTACAATCTGCATTCACGTTCTTGGTATGATAATTCAGTGCCTTTCATTAGTAGCTTAAATTTATCCTAAATATCCTTAGCTGCGTCTTGAAGATTTACAAGAGCATACACATCGGGTGGAAGATCGTGAAGAATGATATTTGTTGCTTGAATATCACAGTCATCTTGAAGTTGTTGTGCTTCAGTGAGTTCAGAGTATTTCTTAGGTCAAGTCTGCCCATTTTCTTCAATAGTTGGGTAGACCAGTGGACCATTATCGATTGAATCAAGCATCATCCTACCATTTTTCTTCCCGTTGATGAATAGACGTATATGACTTGCCCATGAATCGTACATTGACTTTTCAAGAAATGGAGTACGGTTTTCAACTCCTGCAACAATTATGTGTTCTGCTAAAGTAGTCATATTGCTTCAATTAAAAAATGAAATGATTAAATATTGATCGAACAGTGATAAAGGAGGATTATGTTAAGGAGTGTTGTTGTCAGTGATTAAGATTGATATTCCACGGGATTTTACAAATCTTCACTAAAACCGAGAAATTCAATTATTTCACAGGATTTTACAAAGTAAGACAACCGTAGAAAATAAAATCTTTTTGTGATGGATGTAATGTTTCGCTAGGAATATGACAGTTTTAATGTTTCGCTTGGAATATGACAATTGTAATGTTTCGCATGTAATGTTTTGCTTGAAATATGGAAATGTAATGTTTCGCTTGGTTTATGTAAATTGGACAGAGTTTCGTTTTGCACAAGTACGTATTTTGCTTGAACTAACAACCTGTCATAAATCTCTTGCTAACATAAATCGCTTGCTAACATAAATCGCCTGCTAACATATTTTGCCTGATGCATATTTCGCTTGACCTAAGAAAAATTAAGCAGAGTTTCGTTTCCTATAAATGTCATAAATCGCTTGAAGTCAACCTGTCATAAATCCCCTATAAACACATTTCACCTAAATGTTTCGCCTGCATACATATTTCGCTAGATTCATACATATTTCGCTAGCTTCAAAATAAAAACGTACTTTTTCCACATAAATCACCAAAAACACACCCATTTGATGTTTTACCTTGATTTTTTCTTGCACAACTAGTTATCTTAGACCTAGATCTTTCTTAAAAACATAAACTTTAACACTTTTAAACACAAAAACCCAGGCTTTGATTTTCAAGACACGAAATCAAAAGAACAACTAGAACAAACAATCTAAACAAGAAATAAACGCATACAAGCTCACGATATCACCCCATGGCGACTGATACCAATTGTAGATGTATCAAATCACTTAACAAATGAGCAATAAAAAGAGTTTAGAGAGAGAAATGAGGGTTATAACACTTAGAGAGAGAAAGGAAGGGAAAATGTATTATGTGAAAGAACCAAATGAACAACCAACCCTCTCCAAGGTGTAAAGAGGGGTATTAATACCTAGCCTAGGCCGGTCACACATAAGGATGTCTTATGTTGACCCGGTTTGCTTGGTAAGTTTCCAAATATTACGCTACGAGCTATTCTATAATATATTGGTAGTGACCGAGTCTTTTCTCAATTTCTAACATCAAGTTTTAAGTTTTTCTTGTTGTTAAGATTCAATATTATGGTTATTTATATCAAGGGTTTTGCTACTGGAATAGTTTTGTACATATTGATTTGAGTATATGGATAAAATTGTCAATTACTGTTAAAAAAATTCAGCCAGGATAAAAAAGAAACAACTTTGTTCATACTTTTCTTATTCCAGGCAGCCCATATTCATCTAAACATGATCTTTTCCAAACAGGATAAAAAAGAAACACTACCTTAGGCCCCAAACCATCAAATCATATCCAACCCATTGCCAACTCATCTCAACCTTATACTCAACCTCAATATTTCAAATTTGAATCTCAAGCCAAAGAGATGCTCCTTTCCATCACATCAAACCATCACATCATGCCAACTCATCTCTTCTCATCTTTATCCCACGTGTATTATACATATGAATTTCAAATTCAAATTATCCCTTCAACATCCATACTTTCTCTCCAAGCAAAGAAATATTCCTTTGATATATTCTTTATACTTTTGGCATATTCTTTTCTATCCTAACCATGACAACTCATCAACCTAACCATGATTAGTTTCTAACTAAACCATTTATATGTGAGGAACACCCAAACACACCTTTTGTCCAATACTTCTTCTCTATCTCTATGATATTTGACAAACGCTCCCCAATCTCCTACTAAATTACTTCACAAATGTTTTTATCAAATGGATATTTGAGTTGGTTGACCTTAAGTGTAAGAATAGTGGAAAGGTAGCAAGAGAGGGTAGTTAAAATGCTAAAAATAAAAAAACCCCGAAGAGGGTTCTGGCGCGCTGACGCGTAGCTCAGCGTACCAGTGGCTGTTTGATTTTTCCATTTCCTAGTCTTTGGCCTATAAATACCCCCTCTTGGTTATTGTATTCCTCACCTCTTTCCATTCTTTCTTCCTCACTTTTATCTTCTCTTATCCTTTAAATCTAACACCTCTTGTATTCTTAATCTTCTCTTCTATCATCTATTGAATAACACATCTCCGCAACAAAGACACACAAGTGCTTAATCCACACTTGTGTGTTAGTAGTCGAGGGTCTTCTTTCTTATACCCTTTCTATTATAATCGAGTTTCTAGGTTAGGTTAGGAATTTATTTAAACAATCAACTTTTCATTTAATTTGGTTGTAAAGGGAAGTCTTGTATCTTTGTGATCAAGCCTAGATCATTAGGGATTTAGTTGGGGTTTGGTAAGCTTTCAAGGGGAAGTTGTTAGTGGTCCTAGTTGATCTTAGTGATCCTAGAGGAAAAGTCGAATCACGGGTTCTTAGGGGTAGATTCTGAGGGCGGAATACCGTTAGGAGTAGCTCTTCTTGGTGAGCGCCGATCTTAGTGAATATCGATGGAGCGAAGTTGTAATACGGTTATAGTACACCATAAGGATTATCTAGAGTAATAGTATAGGTGTCGTGGATTCACAACTAGACGTACGAATGGTATAAACCCCCCCTAAATCCCAAACCAGTATATATCACCTTCTCTCTCTCTCTGTCTCTATGTCTCTCTCTCTCTCTCTCTCTCTCTCTCTCTCTCTCCATCTACTTATTCTTCTTTTAGCTAAGTAGATC
>BQNB010034167.1:0-38186 GCA_026074375.1 Tanacetum coccineum
GGAGATTTAGGGTTCTTGATTTGGGGTTTTCAATTTAGGGTTCTTGATTTGGGGATCTTTTGTAGATGTGGTGAAGTTTATTTATGTCCCTGTATTTCTAATGAGCTAGTTGGGTAATAAACACCCGATAATATAGTTGTTGCCCCTTTAAAAACTTGTAAAAAATAGTTAAATCTGTTAGCCTCAAAATATTGAGTCGAACAATGAAAGTTCGTTCATAATTATATTAGGTCTCGGTCACTAAATTAATATACGTTGTATTAGGCTAGACGGGTAAACGGGCTCTTTATGTAATCTAATCGGTCACGTGTATCGGGCGAAAGCCCAAGTAATCCCAAGCCCATCCCACCTAGAAAGCCCATAGCTCATTAGGGTATTTAAACCATTTTCCACTATAGAAAATGGTGTTGATTCATTTGTAATTTTTTCCATTTTGCAAGTTAATCATCCAACTCTCATTTTCTCTCTACCTTTCTCTCTCTAGTTTCTCTCTCTACAATTCTTTCATATCTTCTCATCTTTATTTCTTGTTTCAATAATGAAGTGAAAGTGATATTAGGTTCCGACAGTTTTACCATTTTTACTGATAGTGCGATCTATTTTGCTAAAGCTAACTACACAATCATCATCACATAATTGACCTACACTAATCAAGTTAAAAGCTAGACCACTAACATGCTCAACATTGGTAATTGTAATGGAATCTTATGAAATATTACCTCCACCGATGGTCATACCTTTTAGGTTGCTCCAAAATACGACTGTCCTGCATCATACGCCTTCTATGAAGTAAAAAATCTTCTAGTCCCAGTCATATGCTTAGTGCAACCACTACCCAAAATCCACAATCCAATCGTCCGGCAGTAGATTGCATTTAAGACACACCTACAAGCAAATATGAATTCAAGGTCGTGGTACCCATTGTTTCTTGGGTCCGTTGTGGTTAACAAATATGATGCTCAAGTTAACCATTCTTGGGTCTTGAAGTAACGCACATAGTTTATGTAGACCGTACCTCGAGAATGCAGACCAAGGATTGTTTGGAAAATCATGGATGTTTTGAAAGTTTAGTCCAATGCTCCAAGGTGTTTTTAGTCTATGATTTGGGTAGAAGTTTTCTCTTCTTTGGAAGGTGTTGTGATGATAAGACAAAGACTATGGATTATTATAATAATTTCTTCTTTTGGAAGAATTGTTTTTTAAAAAAGAAGGTCTTCGATTATAGGAGTTATGAGGTCTCATGTTAGGAGTGGGTAAGAGAGGTCTTTGGTCAACTTGAGTTTGAGTGTATCCAAGTCCATAACGTGAAACTGGATGGCCTCCTTGTTTTGTGGTTTTGACTCTTGTAATCGGTGCTTGGGTACCTCGAGTGTTTTCAAAACGAGTTTGAGGACCAACGAGTTTAACAAAATTATTGAACGAAGCCCTGTGTTTGGATAGTTCATTGGCGCGTTGATGGTGTGTTGGCGCATCAGGTGCTGATTTTCTAGGAGCTTTGTTTTGTCCTTCTTTTCAAATGTTATTGGTTTGTTTAGACTTACGGAACTGGTTTTACCATTTTTAGAAAATCCAAAACCTTCCTTATCTTGGGACAATTTTTGACGACTTAACATATCATCTAAAACAATGCTACTCTTCTTGAATTTTGAAAAGTTTAATGCTTCATCTTGAAGCCTAAAAATGGTACACTTTAAAGAGTCAACCTCTTGTGTGATCATATCACAATTTTTACAAGGTTCAACCACCTCTTTATCATTTTTAAGTTTCTTGAATTTAATTTCAAGTTTATTGACTTTATTTAAAAGTTTTGATATTTTGCTTTCAAGAGCTCAATCTTTCGTTAAAAAGTTTTTCAAAAGTTTTGGTAAAATCTTTGTTAAACCTTACAAGTTCCTCATTCTCCTTTTGTAACTCAGATAAATCTATATTATTATTAGAAGTAGAAGGTTTAGGCTGTTCCTCATAAGAGTCGACCGCCATGAGACAAGTTGCGTAATTTTGAGGTTCATCACCATCTTCACTATCACTCCAAGCTCTTCCAACAAAGGCCTTGTTTTCTTTGGGCTTTGGACACTCACTGTAGAAGTATACCAATCACACACCAAATGATGTATGTAAGGTTTCTAGTGAGGGAGAGTAAAAGAGTATGTGTATTATGTGAGAAACCAACACCCTCTCCATGTGTGGAGAGGGATTATATACTACATGATTCGGTTGGGCACCCATGGATAGTCCATGGGTCGCCCCGGTTACTTTACAATTCATTACATACGTAAACTACGAGTTAAGACTATAAATATTAGAAGTGACCGATACTTTTTTAGATTCCTAACAATCTCCCCCTAAGGGAGGTCACTACAGTTTACCAATATCTTAAACTTAATATTTTATGAATGTTCTTCAATCTTTCTCGTAGTTCTAAATCTTTATCTTTTGTAGTGTTCTTTGATCTTCAAGCTTGAGCTTGTTCCTTTATGCTTGATAAACTTGTGATCTTGAGCCTTTATCACTTGATCTTGAACTTCTCAAGATCATAAATCTTGCATTATAATTTGATCATCTTTGTAATACTTGTCTCAGTGCGACCTTATGTCATTGGACCAACATGCTCATACTTTGTGTGTAACACCCCTAAAATCACAACGACGCAGCGGAATATCACTTTGGGGTGCTACTTCATAGTTCATACACACAAGCCACAATGAACGACCTCATAAGAGACGTTTTAAAATAAAGTATCACATTCGATTAAAATATCAGAGTTGCACAGGTCCCCAAGCTTTAAGTTTTGTAAATTCCATAAGAGTCAAACACGACTCGATTAGAAAACAATTTTAAATCTTTGTCGAATGTGAATTGTTCACCCAGTCCGAGTCCTTCAATATCCACGCATCGTCCCATCCAAGCAAGCACAAGCATATACCTGAGATAAACATGCTAAAAACGTCAACAATAATGTTAAGTGAATCCATAGAGTTTATAATAAACCATTTTGAACACAAGCATAGCAAAACAGGTAGTTCACAATCAATACGTTGCTAGAGCCATGAACCGAACCTTAACCAGGTGCCCATCCCGGAGTGATAGTGTTACACACTCCCGATGCTAAATACAATATGTCACCCAGACAGGGTCGTTAGGCCAAGATAGATCTATTCTTATTGCATTAGCGTTTACCCATCATAGGTAATTAACGGTCCATGATGGAAGGGCCACCACACAGACACTCATAGCAACGAAGTCACGTTCACAAATCAAAATTTACTTGCGTTTGATTTTCAAAACAAGCATCTATCTCCCTCGCGGTTTTAAAACATTCAAAAAGATTTAAATACGAGGCTATGAACTTACCTAGATCGAAGACTACGATCAGACAATCAAATCAGTTACGAAGCGTCACAACTGACAAACTCGATGGTGACCTAAAATGTTGTCGCGCGATTAGAGAAATAACAATGTATGATCGAATGATACGTATATCGCGACATTTATATATATATATATATATATATATATATATATATATATATATCCATAGTAGAAATTATATAAGTATGCATGCGATGAGAAATCCACTTGCTCATCCTAATTCGTATCACTTAATATATTTTAGAAGCGACTTTTCTTCCGGAAATAGATTACGTTACATTTTAGAAAGTTTCCATTTTTGGCATGTTTCTATTTTTAGAAAGTTACTATTTTTGGAAAGTTATCATTTTTAGTAAGACCTGTCATTGGATTAATATAATCGGTAATTTACTAGATTTAAAAATCTTGCCACATATGCTACCTTCTTGTCAGCGTCCTTTTGTTCTTAGATATTTACGCATATATATATATGTGAAACTATAAAGTTTTTATTTTTAAACTTGTCGCTTTTACCTACGGTTGTTAATCCCAAAATAATATTTGCCTTAAAGTAGTAGTTGTTACTATTTTCATTAATCCGAACTACCTCGTGACAATTTAAACAATGTGCTAAGTTTCCGTTCGACTTTTGTTGACTTTTATATATTTGACTTTTATAGTTGTTGACTTTAGTCTTGACTCGCAATATTTTATTTTTAGCCTTAGCATTTTCTACCGAACATGTAAAACTATATTTCGAACAACTTTTCAATTTCGGCCTAAACCCGATACAGACCAGAAAATAACCATTTTGCACTTTTTAAAAATCTGCACTATTTTTATTATATACTTTTATTTTCTAGTCATCGGTTTAGTCTAACTTACTCGTTTTACATCGTTAAATTCTGAAATTTACACTGTAAAAGCGAAACGTCATTCCGGACAACTTTCGTGTTTCGCCGGAAGACTAAAACGGACTCGAAAGTGCTCAAAACGGACGTTCTATTTTCTGCCGCCTTTATTATTTCTATTAGTGACTTTATTTTTCTAGTTAAAGTGTATATCTCGATTTCGCTCTAAAATCTTCGTTATTAGGAGTTACGAGGCCTAATTTATATCAAAACGATCGTAAAAATATACTCTATTATATTTTCCAAACCAAAATCTCAGACCTTGAAATCCGTGCCCAGTTTTCTGCTCAAAACCACATGTTACAAAATGCGTCAAAAAAAATTTTCATTTTAAAAATCAACTTGCGACATATCCTAAATCACTTGTACACCATATCTCAATCTTTTAATCACCCAACATCACGATCTAATCTAATCTATGCAAGATCCACCCGGATTTCATCACATGCAAGTATTGAAAAATTTACAAATCACAACGGTAAGTATTGAAAATACTTACAAAGCTTTATTAAGCAAAAATCGGACTAACTTGGTTTCGCTTTGTTCCTCCTTTGTCTTAGCCGTGGTTCGAACCAAATCCAAGACCCAAAATCTTAACTTTTTGTTAACCAAATCTTATACAAAACCTTGATAACCTTTTTTCCCACTAAATCTTTAATCCATGTTTAAATCAAAACCTCCTTATTTTATTAAAAATTCAAACATGCATAAACCTTCTTGGATGTGGTATTTTTCTTCATGGATGATCATAACTTGACCATTTAAATATATCTTGATGGTTGAAAAATCAAAATCACCAAAGTGAGTGTTGTTTGGGTTTCGTCGAGCACAAGGTAGGAAAAGGAAGACAAAAGACAACTAACACTTGACTCTAGCTTGGTTTAAACTATTATTTGAATGATATAGGAAGGGATTTTAAGATCAAACCTTTGATGATGCTTGTGTTTGTGTGGGTGTCGTTCGAACAAGAGAGCAAGAGGGAAAGGGATAAACAATTTTTGCACCTATGTGTTTTTATGAGTGAGGGATGAGAACTTTTTGATTTAACCAAACTTGGAAGAAACACTATAATCATTGCAACTTGGGAACAAAATTTTTGGGGTGTGTGTGCATAAGTAGCCGACGGCTACTTGGGGCTAGGGGCATCATCAAAAAAAAATTGTAAATTTATTTATTAAGTAAAACCCTTACATTAAAAGTTAAATGTAACTTGACACAATTTAAATAAAATGTGTACGCTAAAAACACGAGTTCGGTTAAATAAAAAAAATAATGTCGGAGTCTAAGAAAAATATGTGATATGCCGGGATAAAATTTTACGGGACGCGTCATAATTTCTCTTATGCCCAAAACGTTTAGCGGTCGCGTGGTCAAACTTTGACTAACGAAACGACAAAAAAAAATCTCCAATCCGCTCGTAATAAAATACGAAATCAATTATCCATGACAAATAAAAAAAATTAAATGTCGACTTTCGATCATACTCAATAATAAGAATAATAATATCGACGACGGAATCGTGATTATCACAAACGTCGTAAATCTCGGGTTATTAAATTCACCCCACCTTAAGGGAGCAACGTCCTAGTGCTCCACCTGATGTACTCGTCCTGAATTCACTCGTAGTAAAGAGAGGGATCTCATTCTCGAACGGACTCATAGTTCCCATGCGATGGTCACACGACCTCGAGCGCGTTTGAAATTTTTCAAAGCGACGACCAATTCAAAATCAACAGAGATCACACCAATCAAATCAAAACGCATATCACCAAACCGGTCTCATCAAAAGAGATCGCATCGTTGCAGAAATCATTCGGAGTATACCTAACTCCATCGAAAGCACTATGGCATTAATCAAAACAAGGCATTTATTAATAAGCACACATAATCGCATAATTCCATGCTTGCTAAATAGTCAAGCCACATCAATCTTGACTTGCTTATTGCTAAGTCATAACCAACAAAATGTCATGCTTGTTAATTATCAAGCCATGAACATTCTTCACGATGTCGTATCCATCAAGCTCGGTCATCACCAACTTGGCGGCCAGATCGTGGGGACCTCTCGAGCTTGCTCACAAGGTACAACCACTTGAGAGTCCACAAAACTTCTCGACTTATTTTGCGAGCACCAAAACACGGTCATTTAATGAGGACACCTCAAGCTCGCAATCATATACGACCACTCGACAACGTCTCGTCATATTTCAATGAGCCCAAAAACATGGGTAGGCGTACCCAAGCCGATCCAAATTTCATTCACATAGGGTAGGCGTACCCAAGCCGATCCAAATCACATTGCATCACATCAAGCAATCACACCAAAGTGGCGACATAACACCCACATTTAGCAAGTAATATCATACATAATTTCAACTGCGGTACCCCCATGATAAATCATGAAAGACCAACGGAGGTGGGCCGAGCATCTTGGACTCTTGACCCGAGTTTACGATGACGGCAAACTCAATTGTCTCTCATATACTGATCGTCTCCCTCAAAAATGGTGACGGACGTCTCGATTGGGCTCCGTTAAGGTTTCAATCCTTCACTTGGCTCTACGCGACATAGGTCCTTTCAATCGAGGGGTAAGAATCACTACGCCCAACCATAGGTCAGGCATCGTGCAGGACTCTTAACCAATCCTTGACGATCGAACACATATGTCGAACCATTTTGCCAAAACTTTCCTTTTCGAGGAAAGAAGTCTTCTTCATGATTATCGGTTGATACAACAAGAGTGATTTACACTTTGACGTAGGAAAAAATTTCCTTCACAGACAACGATTGGCATATCAAAAGGAAAGAAGAAAAGAAAACGTGACACACATTTGATGTGGGAGAAGTCTTCTTCGCTAGCCTCGGAGCTATTCAAACTTGGCTTTTCATCCGCTTTGGCAATCTTCTGACCTAAAGAAGATTTCTTCTTAGTGTCGGTATCAGGTTTCTTGGTGTTCCATTACCAATCCAACCTATTTCATGCATCATTCGTACGATAATTTCTTTCTAGAATGATTCGGTCACGGTGACTTTCTAAGTCAACACCATAAAGGAAGGATTTCAAGGTATACAAAAGGAAAAGAAAAGAGGAGTTCAATTCGCGGAAACAAGCATGAGACTCTTCCATGTAGTCGAGTCGGGTAGGATTACTTGTATAAAGATCTATATTTTGGGGTAATGATAACGCCTTAATTATACATGTTTTCGGCGGCGTTATATATATATATTTGATCATTTCTCATGAACTTTCGGTACTTAATCAAGTATATTTGCTATTATATGTTCTAGGTATGTGTCGTGGAAGAAAACGAAAGAATACACAAAGATAAGAAGCTTAAACGAAGAAATAAACTCAAGATAAAGATCTCCCGACACCAGTTCACTGTTTTAGCCATAACTCGGTCATACGGTCTCGAATTTAGTTGATTCAAACGGCCACGTAAAGAGAATTTAATTATCTAAATTATGGAAAACGTTCAAGAGCTGAAGTATTACTAAGATTGTTAGATTTACTATTAAGTACAACACATTTTATGGAGAAACAATTAATTTGCGAATCTGGTCCATAATCCGTCCACATTCATTCCCAACCTGGTCCCCAAGTTACCATTACCTTATAAATACCCCCCTATGATGCTTGGGACAAAATCAACTCTTATTATATCATCACATACAAATCTCAAGAAGAAGATCCAAGAAAAGGCCAAAGTACGGCGCACTTTTCTCTAGTGCGCCGCACTTCTGATCGAGTTCCCAAAACCGCCACACTATATTTCTTGTGCGCCGCACTTTCGTTCAAACTTCCCAAGGAAACGGTTAAAGTGCCAATAAATGCTAAGTGCATTAAATCCCTAAGTGCGCCGCACTTTTTCTCAAGTGCGTCGCATTTCTACCCGAAATCAGCCTATAAATAGAGAAGGATTTCTCTCATTTTAGACACACCTCCACAACAATTCTCTAATCACCCCACACAATCTAATCACGAATTATAAGGGTGGTGATAACACCTTAAGGGTTCGGGTGGATTGGAATCAATAGCTTGGGTTTTATTATAGTTTTCATTTGGGAGAACTAATTGTCGAATCGTTGATCTTGTAAACGTTGGTATAATTTCTACAACTCTTTTAATATGAAGTATTCTGAATTCACGATGAATGTTATGTGTTTTGTTACTTTGATTATAGAGTAGTGTTTTTATGTTTGTTTTGGCATAATGTGATCTTGGATATGGAGTGTTTGGGTATGTGTTTATTGAATTGGTAAAACATATTTTATATAAGAAAATAGGCCGAAAGGTTTCTTTATAAATGTGTTCTATCAATCCATCTAATATATTGGTTATAATAACTTATAAAGGCCGAAAGGATTTGTTGTTATTAATCGATATAATCACTAGTTATATTTAAAGGCCGAAATGATTTATAACTTGTGATAACTATATTTTCTAAACTTATAAACACTATTCCAAACACTTCATTATCTAAGTAATCATTGCCTAAACAAACATACCTTAATCATTTGATTGAATCATCTTTTAATTGCTTTCTTTGCATTATTCGATATATGCTCGTCTTGGTTAATTTGATCCGTGACAATCTTATTAACCGTAGCACCTTAATTACAAACTGTGAAAACTTCAATTCCCTTGGAACGACCTGGACTTACCTAAAGCTATACTATACACGAACGGGTATACTTCCTGAGTGTTGTGTTTTAGTAAAAATCGGTATCTCTAGTATTATAAATTTAAAGCTTGGAAAACACATGTCAAAGTTTTTGGCGCCGTTGCCGGGGAATTGTTTAAGTTGTTATCAGTTTGTTGCTTATTTTAGGTGCTATTTTGTTTCAAAAAAAAAATTTCAAACTCGCCGTACCATTTTTTGGCAAACGGAATCCAAAAATTATTTTTTTCTTCAAGAAGTACACCGCACATTCAATTTGTGCGCCGGTTTTCCTGTAAACCCAGAAAGTACGCCGCACTTTCTGCAGATTTTTCAAAAACAGAATTTTGTTTCAAAAACCAAAATCAAAACCCTACAATCTGCTAGTCTTAGGTTCTATAATCATTTGGAATTGTATTTTATCTGATTATATGCCATGTGTATTTGTAATTATCTAGTTTATCATAATATTCAGGAAAAAAAAATATTTATCCTTATTTGCTATATAATTAAATTAAAATATATATAATATATAAAAATAAAAAATTTATAAAAAAAATATATGAAAATTATTTATTTTATTTTGAATATTATCCTATTAGCCTTAAGTATATATATAAAAATGTCTTTTTGCAAAATGCTTAACGTATGTATAAATCCTCTATCTTTCGGAAAACAACTAGTAAATCTAATATATAAATTTAATAAAAGTTTAAAAGCAAGGACTTATAAGATTAAAACTATCCAGAAAGAATCCGTCGATATCAAATCATTCAAATCTTCAACTCAAAATTCTATCGTTAATGACTTTATCGTTATTAATATACCTGAAGAGGATGTCGAACCCAAACAAATAATTCTCGATCCTGATGATCAACCTATGTGGGAAAGTGGTAAGACAGTTGCACCGACTCCTAATTCTGCCATTATTCAACTCGATGTTGATGACAACTTTGTTATCAATAGTACTCACTTAAATATGATTCGAGAAAATAAATTCGATGGTTATCTGCGAGCCTATCCGCATGACCACATCCGTGAGTTTCTCGCAATCTGCAACATGTTCAGATACGGTGAAACGCAGAGTGAAGCTATTAAGCTTTTGATATTTCCTTTTTTCCTTGTGCGATGAAGCTAAATTCTGGTTTAACGAACTTAATGAAAAGTCTATAACATCGTGGGAACAAATGAGAAAAGTTTTTATAAACAGATTCTTTCCACCTTCGTTATTTAACCGTCTTTTACTTGAAATCAGAAATTTCTCTCAACTCGTATGTGAAAGTTTAACCGACGCTTGGTTACGACTGAAGAGCATGCTTACGAAATGCACTGGGGCACATCTGACCAAATGAGCTATTCATCAAATATTTCTATCACGGTTTAGATTGAACCCACCTCAAGGAATCCAGACGTAACCGTTTGGAGGAATCTTCCCTTTACAAAGTACCAAATCACAGCTTTTTCAATTTTCTTAGGGACAAAGTCATTTTTAAACATGACTGGCCCATTAAATCTAAAAATGAACATCATCGAAAATCTATTTCCTTCGCCGATGGAAGTGATAGTAATACTGATAATTCTCGATTTATGGAAAAATTGAAGGCTATGGATTCTCAAATTATAAGCTTAAAAGAAGAATTGTAAGATATACTTAAAAATACACTGAGCTTAGAGAGGTAAACCTTCAACAAACCACATGACGATGACACGTTGGTGTGTGAACGTCCAGACATCCAATTACATCCAATCTGAAGATTAATTAAAACCAAAATTCTTATGAGTCTTTCTCCACCAATCCCTTCATGATCCTATGATTCCGAGAAATCGCTTACAAATAAACAATGATGTAGAAAATGATCTCGAAGAAAATCAAAATATAACCGTAGCATGAGAACCGTTTCCATGATAAACTCTAGACAGCGACGACGTAAAACCACCGGTGTTTTGACCTAACAAAAAGTCTATACCAATCGAACCAAGAACCTCAAACTAAAACAGCTATTCAAAAATTAATGAGCAAAAATATTAGATGATCAAAGAGTTACGAATAATGTTGTCAAGACAATATTTACTGATATGATTCTAAAGATTAATCAAATGAATGGAATTTCCAAATTATCTTTAAAAACATGGAAATAAAAAAAATAGATGAGTGGGAGAAGTCTCATAACCTATCTTTAAAACAAACCAATAGGACTGACCCACCTCCTCCTCAAGCTCAAACTGAGCACGTGAATGTCGTATTCACCGGGAGTGGAAAGTCCGATGATTCACTAAAAAATCAAAAAGATCCGCCTTCTATCATCGTTAACAATAAAATCAAAAAAGACCACCCAATTAAGACATCAAAAAAGGACAATCACGTGGTAAAAACAAAAGAATATCCATACCGTGAGTACATTCCAAAAATACCATACCCTCAAGCTTTTAGAGTGGATCATTCCCATTTGAACCGTATCATTAAGGAATCTTAAATCAAGTTAAGTATAATAATAATAGTAGTAATAGTAAATAATAATTAAAAAACTAAAAATATATTATTAAAACAAAAACTTTGCCGTCTTTAAGTATGTCACGCCATACGGCCCGTTTATTTCTTACTCTATTCTGCATCCAAAAAGAACATTTACGAACTTTGGGTGGTTCGCTAAACCCTTACGAGACTATAACTTGTCCACTCGGGACACCGTGGGGTTTAAAGGCTTGTTGCATACGCTAAATTCAATCGTGGTGCCTACAAAAGTACGCTTTAGTATTTTACGGTTCTTGTAGTTGTGTTTATTTTGCAGATTAAATAAAACAGGTGGAGCTTGGATTGGTGTTTAGAATTTTACACTTATAAAAACTAATAGTTGGAGTATAAATAAATACATGGGTAGAATAACATAGCATGGCGCTTCGTTACCCGCGCCATCTCCTACATAATTCCTAGCCAAGCAATTATGATCCACCGAAAAGTTTTTAATTTTAAGCATAATCTCTACTTAAGATGTGGAGGAAAAGCTCTCGATGCCCACTAAAAAACAGAACGTCATGGAAATCACTCAAGGATAGCTCCATTGTACCAATACTCTCTATCCCCGGAGAATACCAGTTTACCCTTAATATTCCCGATTTTTCTATATTTATCAGTTCACACATTGAGGCAATGTTCAACTTAAGTGAGGAGGGTAAGCAAATAGGAAAAATTAATCATGTCCTCCATGGATTGCCTTGCAGAAATTTTGTCAAACCTTCAACTGATATTTTCTGGAAAAATAAAAAATTATCATATATACTTTCCTTTCAAATAAAAAAAGCTACCATAGTACGGCAAATCCATCGATTGACTTTATAAACTAGCACAAAATCAACCCACTAAAATCGTTAAAAATTAAGCCTTAAAGAATCGGGTATCCCATCTTTTGATACCCAAGATAATTATGCCGTTAAGCTGTTCAGTTAGGGTTTTGAATGCTGTCAAATATGTCTAAATCCTCAATTACGGAGTAGTACGTATGGTCTTTGTCGCCTTTTCCTGAACATTGTATTGGTATGTTATATGAGTGGGCCGGTAATTTAGTAGCTCCAGAACTTGTGCTAGATCATCATTTACTAGACCGCAGTGAGGTTAATTTATAGACAAAGTCGTATGATAAGAGGTGAAATATATCCCTATGCAATCATGTATCTGCAGCACTCGCTTTTAGTGTTGAGATCCCTAAAGTATACCAAGAGCAAGAAAAATATGCTCGATGAAGAAGAAGTTTTGTGCCAAGCCTTAGTTATCGCAGTATCTGGAATGAAAAGAGTTCAAAATGAAAAAAATAGAAAAAAAGAAAAAAAGAAAAAAAAAGTTCAAAGTATAAGGCAAGGTTCTGGCACATGGAATCAAGTATCTGCTATTCACCCTCATCATTATCACGTTTTGCCACTTTGAGATTTCTGTCTAGGTGCTCACGCCGCAACGGGCATGTTTATGTGTCTAGTACAAGCATATGGTAGCGACCTAGATTATGTTTGTGAAATTGAGTGACATCACAAATACAAAACCCTATCTGAGTGACTCGTGTGAATTCAAAAACAAACACTTTTCCTATGTGAGGTGCTCTGTTATATGTCAATGCCTGAAAAGTTATAAAACTGATAAACACTTATTAATGCTAAAATGATTTTGTCTTCACGTTACGATAAATGATCTTGTTTTCTCGCTTTAATTGCTTAAGGGCAAGCAATAGCTAAGTGTGGAGGGATTTGATAACGCCTTAACTATACATGTTTTCAGCGGCGTTATTTATATATATTTGATCATTTCTCGTGAACTTTCGGTACTTAATCAAATATATGTGCTATTATATGTTATAGGTATGTGTCGTGGAAGAAAACGAAAGAATACACGAAGATAAGAAGCTTAAACGAAGAAATAAACTCAAGATAAAGATCTCCCGACACCTGTCCACTGTTTTGGCCATAACTCGGTCATACGGTCTCGAATTTAGTTGATTCAAGCGGCCACGGAAAGAGAATTTAATTATCTAAATTATGGAAAAATGTTCAAGAGCTGAAGTATTACCAAGATTGCTAGATTTACTATTGAGTACAACACAGTTTATGGAGAAACAATTAATTCGCGAATCTGGTCCATAATCCGTCCACATTCATTCCCAACTTGGTCCCCAAGTTACCATTACCTTATAAATACCCCCTATGATGCTTAGGACGAAATCATCTCTTATTATATCATCACATACAAATCTCAAGAAGAAGATCCAAGAAAAGGCCAAAGTACGGCGCACTTTTCTCTAGTGCGCCGCACTTCTGATCGAGTTCCCAAAACCGCCGCACTATATTTCTTGTGCGCCGCACTTTCATTCAAACTTCCCAAGGAAACGGTTAAATTCCTAATAAATGCTAAGTGCATTAACTCCCCAACTGCGCCACACTTTTTCTCAAGTGCGCCGCACTTCTACCCGAAATCAGCCTATAAATAGAGAATGATTTCTCTCATTTTAGACACACCTCCACAACAATTCTCTCATCACCCCACACCATCTAATCACAAATTTCAAGGGTGGTGACAGCACCTTAAGGGTTCGGGTCGATTAGAATCAATAGCTTGGGTTTTATTATAGTTTTCGTTTGGGAGAACTAATTCTCGAATCGTTGATCTTGTAAACGTTGGTATAATTTCTACAACTCTTTTAATATGAAGTTTTCTGAATTCATGATAAATGTTATGTGTTTTGTTACTTTGATTATGAAGTAGTGTGTTAGCCTCAAATAATGAGTCGAACACGGAAGTTCGTTCATTTAGAATATTAAGTCTCGGTCATTTTAATATGTAACGTTGTAATAGGCTAGAACGGGTAAACGGGCTCATTTAATGTAATATAACCGGTCACGTGTATCGGGTGAAAGCCCAAGTAAACCCGAGCCCGGCCCGTAGAATAACTAAAGGCATGAAAGCCTTTTAGTTGGATACATATACACCTCACCAAGGAAGGTGAGGTGGTTGGTTCATTTGTAACATTCCATTTTACAAGTAAACTCTCTCAACTTTTATTCTCTCTACTTTCTCTCTCTTATTTCTCTCTCTACATTTCTTCTCATCATCTTCTAGCTTAATTTCTTGTTCATAATTATGAAGTGAAGTGATTTCTTGGTTCCGACATTTAGCATCAAAGCTATAGGGGTGTTTCGTATCATGTGTCTGTTTGTTTCGGTTACTGTTCATGTTACTGTTCATTCATGGTGTTACTGTTTATCGTGGTTATTTTTTCTTGGGAAAATATCATGAAAATAAGTTATATGTTGTTGTTTATGTTTCTGATGTGTTCCTTGTGCTTTAAGACAAGATTCTAGATGAAACAGATCTGGGTTTATACTTATTGGGTTTCTTGGTTGCGTTTTGACAAAATGACAAAAACATATGTGACCTGCGTTTTGTCTCAAGGGTCTGCGTTTTGGTATTGCGCTTTGCTTCAAGCTACGTTTTGGCATTGCGATTTGTCCCAAGTTGAAGACCTTTACGTTGCACATCTAAACGACATGCTGCAAAAAATTTAGAAACATTGCGTTTTGTCTATCAAGATTGCGTTTTGTTTCTGTTGCGTTTTGACTAGCAAGAAAAAGGGTTGCGTTTTGACTTGGACATCTTGCGTTTTGCTACCCACAGCCAAACCGAGTCAACTCAGTATTTACCGAGTTGACCCGGTCAAACTCAACTGAGTCCATAACAGACTTAAAATTTAAACCACATAAGCAACAACATCAACAGCCATCAATCCAATCACCACAAATCCAACAACTCTAAACCTAAAACCCATCTTCACACTACAACAACTTCAACTCCATCATCTACTACATCAAAACTCGAACATACAAAAGGATCTCAGATTCATTTTTTGTGAAAAATCTTGCGTTTGTCAAAATTCAAGGATTAGCGTTTTTGTTAGAATTTTCCTTATGCGTTTTGTCCGAGAACAATTATTGCGGTTTGTCTAAAAGTAATAGTAGCCTGCGTTTTGTCAGACATCTTTGTGTTTTGTCTAAAGAAGACTGCGTTTTGTCCATTGAAAACCCTTGTTTTGAAAACCTAATTTCCCGAATTTGGGAATCTATTAATCATTGTCTAATCAAAACATAACATCAAGACAAAACAAACTTGAGTACCTTTGGACTTTAATTCGGACACGATGACAATTAAGTCAACAACAACAAACATAAATCAAGCAAAGCTAATCAAATCATTAACACATTCAAGGTTTTTTTCTTTTCTATTTGATTTGTAAATCCCGCGAAAGACACAATTCTTTTCTCGGTTTTAATCATAGACTTGTAAAATCCCGTGAACGTTTATTGCTTTCTTTTTACCACAACTTCAATCACAACAAATATACTTAAGATCCTACAATCATTGTTCACTTCATAATTCTATTAATCATTCACATAACAACTCCAATTGTAAACTTCCCACAACCGCCCGTCAATGCATAACAACATAAAGGCAGCGGGTTCAAGGATCGCCCACCAAATAGCGTTGCAACAGGATGATATGCACATGGGATCACGGTTCTTTTACAGATACATTGATACAAGACCAAATGGTGATGCCTTACGGAAGTGCATTCTCAAAGGTCCTTACACTCCAACGATTGTCACAACACCAGCTGTTCCTGCAACAGAGGATTCTCTAGCAGTTCCTGAACAAACAACAGTCGAGACAGTTATGAATATGACTCCCTAAGAAAAAGAAGCTCATTTTTGAATCAGAAAAGAAAAGATTTTCATTTGATGATGACTGGAATTGGAGATGAAGATATACTCAACTGTTTGATGCATGTCCAGAACAGCTCAAGAAATGTGGGAAGCCATCGAAATGCTACAACTAGGTGAAATCCACCAATATTCTAGATGTCAAAGACAAATTTATATTTGGAGGTTGAAATCACCTTCTCATGATGGAGAAACAATTGAGTCATTACTACACAAGATTTCTACAAGATGAATAGAATGAAAGTGATAAGAAACAATTTGACATTGCAAACGATGCAAGTCAATGTTTAATTTCTTCAACAACTTCAATCAGAATGGTCAAGATTTGTAACAATTGTCAAGCACACAACACAAGTTGGATGAAGTTTTTCATACCACAACTCTTTGACATTCTGAAACAATACTAAAAGGAAGTTAATGAACTCCGTGCTGAAAGAATGGCCAAGAATGCTAACCCATTAGCACTTGTTGCTACTGCTCAAACACTTCAAGATACTTATTATCAATCATCAAAACCTCACAAATCATATGTACCAACATCAAAAGCTTCACTTCCAACCAGATCTCATGCAACTACAAGATATAAAGGCAAATAGATAGCCAAACCATCAAACCACCATCTGAGTCTGCTTCTAAAGAAGACGATGATCTAAACAACTCGAGAGTGATACAGACATGCAGAAAAATTTGGCTCTCATTGCAAAGTACTTTAAGAAAATCTACAAACCTACCAACAACAACCTCATAACTTCCTCAAAACACCAGAAAAAGAATGTGATACTATACTCCTAGGGTATAAGAATGACAATCAGACTGGACAGTTTAGGAATCAAAGGGCATAAATGTTGCTGGGGCTAGGGAAACTGTAGGTGGTCAAGTAGTGCAACAGTCTGGGATACAGTGTTTTAACTGCAAGGAATTTGGTCATTATGCTAAGGAATGCAGAAAGCCAAAATGGGTTAAAGACCCACTACATAAGGAAAAGATGTTGCTGTGTAAACAAGCTAAGAAAGGTGTTCAACTTCAAGCAGAGCAATCTGACTGGCTAGCAGACACGGATGAAGAAATTGATGAACAAGAGTTGGAAGCACATTACAGTTACATGGCAAAGATCCAGGAGGTTCCTAATGCAGACTCAGGCACTGACGTCTGAGCCATTGGAACAGGTACAATACGAATACTGTGAATAATGTTATGCCAATGACATACAACATTTTGACCAATCTGAATCCATTAGTAACACATGTGCAAGTGGAAAACGGGTGACATTTTTTGAAAAGTCCGTTAACCGACTCACCGAATAGGTGTGATAATGAATCAGATACCAAAATGAGTAAATGTGATGATGAGCGTGTTGCACTTGCTAATTTAATTGCTAATTTAAAACTTGATGTCGATGAAAATAAAAAGATTCAAAAGCAATTAAAGAAAGCAAATGCAACATTGACTCAAGAATTAACTGAGTGCAAATCTATTCTTGCGGAAACTAGTAGAACTCTAGGGGAATCTAATAGTATTCGGGATAGTTGCTTAGTTGCACTTCAAAATAAACAGACTGAGTTTGAGAGGTACAAGGCCTTTAATGATCGTACAGTTGACTATGACAAACTTGAACGTAAGTTAAATGAAACTCTAGGACTATTAGCTCAAAAAGAAATTGACATAAAAGAAGGTTTAAAAGTTAAAGCCTATGAAATTTCTGTTGTCAAAGAGAAACACGATGAGTTAGTCAAACAGAGTCTTTTAACAAAGTCACATTACGAAGGTCTTGTCAAAGAGAAAACAAAGGTCATAACGGATTTGAAGCTTAAGGAAGAAAAAGATATTTGACAGAAAATGAATTCAATGGAAAACATTAAAGTTTTTGAATGAAAGGTTTCAAAGGAGTTAATCAATCCAAACCATTTCATAAGTTAGCACCCAAATGCCCTAATATTTAATGGAAGACCTACCTTTGCCAATCAATGTACCGTCAAAAGGCTCAAAATGAGATACCATGTTTGTATGCGATCCCACATGACCAATCTGATCCAGCAAACAGACTTGTCCCCGATAGGGAAGAGACTCTGACTCTTAATAACGAGAGTCGATCAAAATTAAATAAAGACTTAGTGAAACCTTTTGACTACACAAAGTTAAATAGTCTTTATGAAATTTTTAAACCCCGACTTCCAGCATTATGAAATTCAATTCGCACATGGCAAATAAAATAAAGAAAGAAACTGTGAGAAATCATTTGTGAAAACAAAACCAAATAATTTTCAAAAACCAACGATTTCTTACCAGTGTCAAAATCAATAACAAAAAGAAAGACAAGCATTAATAATGTCATGACGAATAACCTTAGATCATCTGAAAGAAATTGCGATCAAAAAGGCGTGGGTAAAACATCAAACAACCGTTTTTCATCTTGTAACCCCAACTGTTCAAAGATAATGGAAATCCTAGTTAAGACATGTTTGAATGCCCCTTGCCCTTAAGACTCAGAATGAAGTTTCGCATTTGTGCATGAACTTAATCAAGAAATGCAGCAAGATTTAAAGTATGTGAATCTCTTAAAGAAGAAATTGATGACTTGAAATCTGATAAGGCAGAATTAAAAAAATTTTTCCCAACATGTATGAATATTGCTTTTGCAAGATTGTGGGTCCTAACAGATGTTATGTGTTCTATTTGCAAACTTCATCTAATTTAGATGAGATCACTGATTTAACAGTGCATATATCACATAAAGTCAGGGAATGTGACTGTCTTGCACAAAAGGTTTCTGAACAAACTGAATTTGTAAGTAAAGAGATTTACACTGAGCTTTTATGAAGTTTTGCTAAATTAGAAAAACACTCAATTTCTCTGAAAACGCTTTAACAGACAATGGTCAAGAAAACTAAAAAAATGACACAATTTGCCAAAAAAAAACAAGCGTCAAATTAATTTCAAAAGAAACTGAACAATATTTAAAATACAAGATTTGAAAGCTCAACTATAAGACAAGAACATTGCAATAAGTGAGTTAAAGAAACTCATTGAAAAATGCAAAGGAAAATCTGTAAACACTAAGTTTGATAAACCATCTGTTGTTCGACAACCAAATGCTCAAAGGATTCCAAAACCATCAGTTTTAGGAAAACCGGCTCCTTTTTTAGACTCTCTTGAGAGAACAAATTTTGCAAAGAAAAAGTCGGTTTCAAAAACTAATGAGTCAGAGGTTTTATCAAAACCAGTCACTCCACAGAATTTGCCTCAAACAGCAACGCAAGCTGTAAGTAACATAAATGTGATTAAACTAGGCATGTATTGAATTGCAAGTAGTACCACACAAACTAGAGCACCACATTTGACTCACACTTCTAGGAATACTAATCCTAGAAGTAGTACCTATTAGTACTAGGAAACCTAAAAGTCAAGCGAACAAATCTGTTGCAACATACCGTAAGAAAACAGTTGCATCAGAATCCACTATCACAAATTCCAAGAGTTACTATAGGATGCTATATGAGAAAACTAGTAAGGCATAGAAATGGTGGATAGAACAACAATGCCCATCAGGATATAAATGGGTTCCTAAGACAAAAAAGAAATGGGTGCCTAAAGTTAGGAATGAGAATTTGCAAAAGAGAGTTAGTTTCACTATAGATAATGCATCTAGGATAACTAATGTCTTGAAACTCACAAATACTTTAGGATCCAATTTGTCATGTATTCCATCGTCCTCTAATTCTCTTGCAGATTGTACAACTCATCCTATTCATTGTTGACTCTGGATGCACAAAGCACATGACGGGCAATCTATCGCTTCTGTGCAACTTTGTTGAAAAATATCTGGGTACCGTTCATTTTAACAATGATCAATTTGCTCTAATTCTTGGTTATGGAGATTTGGTTCAAGGAAATATTACGATCAACAGGGTTTACTACGTCGAAGGTCTCAATCACAATCTTTTCTCGGTTGGTCAATTCTGTGATGCGGATTTAGAGGTTGCATTTCAGAAATCTACGTATTTTGTTAGAGATCTTTAGGGAAACGACTTACTAACCGGTAATCGTGGAACTGATCTCTATACAATTTCTCTTCAAGAAACAACTTCATCAACTCCAATCTGTCTCATGGCTAAAGCCTCACCAACTCAAGCATGGTTATGGCATCAAAGACTTTCTCATCTCAACTTCGACTACATCAACTTGCTTTCAAAGAAAGATGTTGTGATTGGTTTACCAAAACTGAAGTATGTCAAGGATCAACTATGTTCCTCTTGTGAAGTAAGTAAAAGGTAAAAAACGAGAGATTCATTCAAGTCAATGACTGTTTCAAGTTCCAAAGGACGTTAAATTTGCTTTCATATGGACTTATGTGGTTCCAATGCGGGTTCTACCCAAAAATGGGAAGAAAATATATTTCTGGTAATTTCGATGAAATACTACTCCAGATATACTTGGACACTCTTTCTATTCTACTTTCCAAGGATGAAACACCAGAATTTTAAAAGACTTTCTCACAATGAATAACAAAGAAATCTTCAAGCCCCTAAATTTCTGTTCGATGACAGAAGGCACGTTAGTTCTTAACAGACACTTAATCACTTCTTTAAGGAAGAAAAAAAAGGAATGAGCATCAAAACTTCTAACTCAAACACTTAAATAGAACGGCGTTGTCGAAAGACGAAACCGCACTCTCGTTGAGGCTGCTTGTACGATGCTTTCAGCTTCTAAACTTCATTTATTTTTTTGGGCTGAAGCAATTGCAACCACATGCTATACTCAAAACAGATCAAATCATCATCCCACCTCATGAGAAAATTGCATAATCACAATCATTAATGACAGAAAACCCTCAATCAAACCACCTATCACATCTTTGGTTGCAACTTGTTACCACTAACCAGAGATGTGAGAAACTAGATAAGATGAAAGAAAAATGGGATCCGTGCATTTGGTGGGATACTCCACTCAGTCAAAGGGATATCGTGTCTACAACAAGAGAACAAGGTTGATAGTTAAATACCATCTATCCTCAAGATTTGATGAGTATCAAGAGATGTATGAGACGTCTGTTGCTAATGACACTTCAGGCCTCGTTCCCCAACGACAAAAGGCATCAGATTATGACAACCCTGACCCCGCACCACAACTACAAAATATTTCTCCTTCAGCAGATACAACAGTTTTCCATCGCAACAGACTTGATCTTCTTTTCGTCCTTTGTACGTATGAAATTTTCAATGATGTACCTTCACGTGTCGACAATTTCATCTTCTGCCCACCAGACAATTCTATTCAAAAAGACACACTACCTTCAATGCATATTCAACCTCCTTCATAACCATCAATTCCTACAAATGTTCATGCGGAGGAAAACAACGATAATCAAGCAGAATTTACCAATCCTTTCTGTACACCGGTACAAGAAAATGCTGAGTCTTCCTCACGCAATATTGGTAATTCAAATGTGCATACCTTCAATCAACCTTAAGATTCTGAATACCGATGGACAAAAGATTACCCGTTAACTCAAGTTCGTGACAATCCATCCAAGCCAGTGCAAACAAGACGAAAACTTACAACCGATCCTGAAATGTGTATGTTCGCACTCACCGTGAGCACTGCTGAACCGAAAAACATTAAGGAGGCAATGCGATTCTGCACTAGATAAGAAGCAATGTAGGAAGAAACTTCACATTTGACAGACTACAAGTCCTGGGAACTCATTTACAACAAACCTTTTGGCAAGAACGTAATCAAGCTAAAGTGATTAAGGGAAAACCAAAAAGGATGAAGACCAAACTGTAATTCGCAAAAAGCACGGACTTGGAGCAAAGGGTTATGCTCAATGAAGAGGGTATTGATTCGAAGAATCATTTGCTCTATTGCATCGCTTAGGAGCGCTGTAAGGATTTTTTGTTCGCATGATACAGCAGACAACAATGTGATCCAATTTATTAGATGGACAATAGAAAACGACATTTCTTAATGTCCATTGAAGGAGGTGGTTATTTGCACACTAACGATTTTGGTGATCCTGATCATCCAGACAAAAGTTTAACCGTCTAAGGAAAGCTCTACATGGATTAAAACAAGCTCGAGAGCCTGGTATGATGAAACTCTCAAAATTCCTGATTTCCAAAGGTTTTACTAAAGGTATCATTGACCCGACTCTATTTACGATAAAATACGAGGAGGACATTCTACTTGTGCAAAATTTACTTGATGAAATTATTTTTGGGTCTATAAACCCTAAATTTTCTAAACATTTGAAAAACTAATGCACAGTAGATTTGAGATGTCCTGAATTGGGGAAATGAAATTCTTTTTATGACTTCAGATCCACCAATCCCCACATGGTATCTTTATCATTAGGCCAAGGAACACTTTAAAGATACTTAAAAAACATGGTATGGAAAAAGAAAAAAACATTGGTACACATGGCTACAAAACCTAAATTAGATGCAGACTTGAGTGGTGAACCCGTAGACCAAACTGACTACCGTAGTAAAATCAGGTAACTCATGTATCTAACATCTAGTAGACCAGACATAGTGCAATCAGTTTGTTATTGTGCAAGATATCAAGCAAGATCGACTGAAAAACACCTCAAAGAGGTTAAAAGGATCTTTCGATACTTAAGAGGTACCATTAACATGGGACTCTGGTATCCGAAGGGTTCTGGCTTTGAACTAACAGCTTTTTCAGATGCCGATCATGCCGGTTGCGTTGATACTCGCAAAAGCACTTCTGGAGGAATACAGTTCCTAGGTGATAAGTTAGTCAGCTGGATGTCAAAGAAGCAAGACTGTACTGCAATGTCATCCGCAGAGGCTGAATATGTGGCGTTATCTGCAAGTTGTGCTCAAGTCATGTGGATGAGGACACAGCTTCAAGATTATGGCTTCAACTACAACAAAATACCGTTGTATTACGACTCTCAGTCAGCCATAGCAATCTCATGCAACCCCGTGCAGCACTCCCGTACCAAGCACATCCATACTCGGTATCATTTCATCAAGGAACAGGTTGAAAATGGTATAATTGAATTGTACTTTGTCATATTTGAATACCAATTGGCTGATATGTTTACTAAAGCCCTATCTGAAGATAGGTTTTAGTATCTTGTCAGGCGAATTGGTATGAGATGTTTGACTCCAGCAGAACTGGAGGTTCTGACAAAAGAATCTGCTTGATACATCATCAAACATCAACATGTACATATCTCTAAAAAAATCAAAAATGTTTCAAAAAATATTCTTCTCGACATGTCTCTTGGAATCGATAACATTTACGTACCTAGAAATGTTGATTCATATCGACACGGGCGTGTAAATGAAGTTCGAACAGGAGTTTCAAATGTTTTCAAAACATGTCATTTCTAATTTTTTCTCTATGACTTGTAATCACTCTCAGATTGCAACTCGGTCCCAAACAACAAAGGAGAGTGTACGCATAAGTGCGCTTATCCTTAGTGTTAGAAGAGAAGTCTTCTAACATTTGGTTTTTCAAAAAGTTGAACACAATTTTTCAAGAATTTCTCAATGACGATTCAAAATCTTTCAAAATTGTGTGTTCAACACTCCATCCCTCATATTGTTTTACAAGACAATTATTCTACATTTGGTGTCATTTTTTAAATGAGTCAATGTTTGAGGGGGAGCTTTTCTGAAAAACAATGTTTTAATGACTGTTGGATACATCATAACATGACCATTCTTATGTATTCAACACATTATAAAAGGTCTTAATAACATCTACGGAATAATAATGACTATTAAATAGATTGATTGTTATAAGATAATTAGGTGGTTGAGCATAATTTTTCAAGAATTCTTCGATGACAATTAATAATCTTTTAAAATTGTGTGCTCAACAATGCTAACCCTCAATTTTATATTCATTTTACAACTTGGTATCACTGTTTTTGGTGTCAAACATATGTAAAATCGAGGGGGAGCAAGTTTATGTTCCATGTAATTCATGCTAAGTAAAAGTTTTCCCCATGGTATTTCAAGACAAATTTTAATAACAAAGTATTTCAAAAACTAAGTAAATTAGTATTTAAAATAAGGGGAGAAATGTATTTAAAAATGTGATCTTGAAAATAATAAGTGATCTTATCGACTCAAAGTGCTTGATACTCTTCAAAAAAGGTTTTATGGTTACGATCTCATACCCTACAACATCTTATTTCATGACGATTCTGAAGTCATAAGGTGGTTAGGTTAGGAATTAGTCCTATGATCCAACCAGAACCGGAGGGATCTACCCAAGGACACTCCATAGTTAGAAATAGCAGTCCTTAGGTATGATTGGAGATGAATGTGTATAAGGGAAGAATGTCGACTAAGATTGAGCTAACACTGGAACAATCACAACAAGGTGTTAGTAATGACGTCTTGGTAAGCATTGAAGGGGTTGAAGAATTAAAAAGAAATGTATGGATAAAGGGTGAAAAGAAAGAAGCCCTCCACACAACTTAGGCAGAAACCGGGTCAATACATATGCTGTCAGAATCACAATGTTGATTGCTGACATTGAAGACGACATCATGGACCCAGTGATGCAATGCACAACCCTTCCCAGCCATTCGGGTTTCTCTCAAAAGAAACTTGTCTCATTTGTCATGGAGATACACACGACTTCTATTGACTTTCTCACTCCGAGTTAGTTAATATTGAATAGGTGGCAGTCTGCTCCAGCCTCCGATTACTAAAAACCAAAATGCACTAATCGAGTCTAGAGCCAAGAGATCATCAAATAAATCTCATTAGGACACATTCCATGACAAACACTTGTTGAACATCATTAAGTTCACAAGCTGTTATAGGACACCATTCCGATGACAAATACTTGTTGAACATCATTAAGTTCACAGTTGTTGAAAAGAGTCCTACGCATTATCTTGTGATTTCTGCCAGAAACATTCATAGTAGATACTCTTTAGTATTCCCAATGACGAATGAAAAAACCTTCTTGAGCCTTCATCAAAGAAGCGCTTGGTAGGGTTGACTTACGAGATTCTAATGAATCAAACTTTTGCTCAATGTAAAGAAACCGATGGTGCGATTCAATGTGAATCAAACTTGTTCCAGGAAATGAATTGACGGCTTAATCAGAAAGATAGTAACTATCTGATTCACTCTTACCATGTTGTCTGCTTTGAGACGTTCCGGTAATGAGAACTAGCAAGCATGGTAAATCTAATACATCTGTGTTAGAAGATCCTACGCTTTGAGCTGGAAACCCTGTTAAGGAGATTCTTTGAATCTACCTGATCATAGGTATAATATTTATACTGTAAAATGGTCCTACGGAACCGAAGGTTAATCTAACCAAATCCGGACGAATGACAAAGATGCCTCATTCCAGCTGGAGTTGGATTCATTACCACATGCTCATGCTCAAACTACAAAGACATACTATAAGCATCAAGATTCAAGAATCATGAAAGCTCAAGAATTAAAGACAAAGACTTCCGCACAAACTCTGATATACAAGATCTTCCTTCAAAGATATCAAGTCTATCAAGGGAGATTGTTAGCAAGCTTTCAAGATGATGCAAAGTATAAGCATGTTGGTCAAGACACAAGATCGCAAGGTGGCAAAGACGATCAAGACGGAAGGATAAAGATTTAAAGATCTCGGACGAAAAAGACAAAGTCAAAAGACAATGACAAAGGCTAAAGATCAAAGATCACAAAGCATGAAGGAAAGCAATCTCATTGATCTTACGAAGGAGTGTCACAATGAACTCACTTCGGGGGAGATTGTTAGCCTCAAATAATGAGTCAAACACGGAAGTTCGTTCATTTAGAATATTAAGTCTCGGTCATTTTAATATGTAACGTTGTAATAGGCTAGAACGGGTAAACGGGCTCATTTAATGTAATCTAACCGGTCACGTGTATCGGGCGAAAGCCCAAGTAAACCCGAGCCCGGCCTGTAGATTAACTAAAGGCATGAAAGACTTTTAGTTGGATACATATACACCTCACCAAGGAAGGTGAGGTGGTTGGTCTCATTTGTAATATTTCATTTGTAATCAACCTCTACTTTTTCTCTCTTGACTTTCTCTCTCTACTCTGTCTCTGCAAATCTTCTCATCTCCTAGCTTATTTTCAAGTTCATCATAATATGAAGTGAAGTGATTACTTGTAACCGACAGAAAACTTGGCGTACAATCTCTCTTCTTTAAGCAGCTCCAGAATAATCCTCAAATGCTTCTTATGCTCTTCATCATTCTTGGAATAAATCAAAATATCATCGATGAACACTATGACGAACTTATCAAGATAGGGCTTGCATACTCGGTTCATCAAGTCCATAAACACAGCAGGTGTATTAGTCAATCCAAATGGCATTCCTTGGAACTCAAAGTGACCATACCGAGTTCTAAATGCAGTAATCGGAATGTCTTCCTCTTTAATGCGTAACTGGTGATATCCTGATCGCAGATCGATCTTAAAATACACTCTAGAACCTTGCACCTGGTCAAATAAATCATCAATTCTCGAAAGAGGATAACGATTCTTGACAGTCAACTTATTCAACTCGCGATAATCTATACACGTCCTAAAAGATCCATCTTTCTTCTTCACAAACAAAACTAGTGCTCCCCACGGTGACGAAATTAGACGAATAAATCCTTTCTCCAACAACTCTTGCAATTGTACTGATCACTCTTTCATTTCAGACGGTGCCAATCTATATGGTGAACGTGCAACAAGTGCAACTCCCAGCACTAGATTGATTCGAAAATCAACTTGCCTCGGCGGTGGCAGTCCTGGTAACTCCTCAGGAAAAACCTCAGGAAAGTCACAATTTACAGGCACGTCTTCTAATCGTTTCTCCTTTGACTTCTTCTTCGTAACATGTGCCAAAAACAAATGACAACCTTGCTCAACGTACTTACGGGCCTTAATACACGAAATAACCTTCAATCGAGATCCACCTTTGTCACCTTCAACGATTAACGTCTTATTCTCATACGGTATACAAACAACTTTCTCGCTATAGACGATAACGGCATCGTGCTTGACAAGCCAATCCATACCGATGATGACGTCAAACGTACCAAGCTCAATCGGCATAAGATAGATTTCGAAAATATGGTTCACTAAACTTAAAGTGCAACCTTTCAAAACTGTGTTCGTACTACCTATCCTTCTGTCAGCTAACTCTACTTCATAACTATCCTCTATTTTAATCGGTTTGATATCGAGCAATGAACTAAATCTAGTGTTCACAAAACTCCTATCGGAACCCGAATCAAATAAAACAGAAGCATATCAGTTATTAGCAGAAACGTACTAGTAACCACATTCGGTCCCTTCGGCTTAGCGTCCTTAATAGCATAAGCTTGAGCATGAACTTCTCTAACTTCTTCTTGCTTAATCTTCTTTGGACATCAATTCCTAGTATGACCTTGCTCACCACAATCATAACAAGTCGGGATGGGTTGAGTGTTAGCACCAATAGCAACATTCTTCTCCTTACAATACCTTGAGTTGTGTCTAACCTTTCCACACTTGTGACATTTGATCGTACACGGACCAACATGATGAGTAAAACAACATTCACTCAAAGGAAGTTTCCCATCAGTAGGAGCGGTAACCATGGCTCACGCGTTACCTTGCTTTTGGTTATTCTGCAAAGTTTGACATGAGTTATCCTTTTGATTTCCCTTACCACTACTATTTCTACCTTGGTGATTCTCCCACTTTTGCTTCTTTCCTTCTAGAATTCTTTCATTTCTAGCTTGCAACTTCTGCTCCATCAACTTGTGAGCCATACGTACAGCTTCGCTCAAATTTGCAAGCTTAGACGATGTCACTTCACCCTTGATGTTATCTGTTAACCCTCGGATATAAGCATCAACCTTCACTCTTTCTGGTTCAACCATTCTTGGACACATCAATGCAAGCTTATTGAATCTTTGAGTATAGGTAACAATGTCATACTCCTTAACCTTTAAGTTCCATAACTCATTCTCCAGACGTTAGATTTCTTCTATCGGGCAAAACATAGCAGTCATCAATTGCTTCATTTCAGTCCAAGGCATTTGGTTCACATTCTCTAAACCCAATGTTGCAACCATAAAATTCCACCAAGTTAAAGCCGGACCTTCTAATGTAGCAGCAGCAAACCTTACCTTCTTACCTTCTACACATTCACTGATTCTAAAAACACTCTCAGTTTTCTCAAACCATCTTCGTAATTCAATAGCTCATTTAATCCCAGGAAAGACAGTAGGATTGCACTTCATTAACCCAGCAAAAGTGCACTAACGAATAGCAGGTGCAGTGTCTTGACCTCTCACTAGCCTAGATCCACTAGCATCGTTCTTGACCTTCGCTTACCTTTCCCGCTCAGCAGCAATAGCGGCATCAACACTTTCCTTAATCATTCTTCGCATAGCAGCTTGAGTCATAGGTGCAGACTTTGGAGGCATGATTCTGTTACATCACACAGAAAACAATCTGATAAGCATTCATAACATGATATATTCATAACATGGTACAATGACAAATCAATCATAACAACAGTCCACCACATCAAGTAGTAATCAAAAGATAGTCATTTATTTTTCATCACAAGAGAGTTAATACATAGTTGCATTGTTTCATAAAATGATACAAATCGTTACAACTAATAGTACTAGTTCTACTAACCGAGGATTCAGTTTAGTGATTACACTACAAAAGAAGCTACAAATGAAACTAGACTACTAAGATGATTTCTCTTCATGACTCTTTCGGCGATGACCTCTTCACATCTTTGATCAGAACATCAATAGCTTCATTCGGTCTTTCTTCAAACACAAATCCCTTACGAATCATCTCTTGATAGAACTCATGAGCTCGAACTCTAGTCCAATAGAGATCTCTCTCAACCCATTCATTCTGCATACGAAGGAATGTGTTGCTCAACTTTGCTTATTCAAGTTCCTTCTTCAATTTCTTACACTCAGCATTCTCTTTAACATTACTGGGCTTCTCAACCAACCTTTCCATTGCATCTGTTCCTTAATCCACACTAGAACGTACTTCATTACCCAAGTCCAAAATTAACTTGCCATAAAACTTATCCTTTGCCTCACTTTTCTTCTCGACCAATGCATATGCCGTCTCGCGACCACACATTCGTCTCAAAAAATTAACCATTCGACCAAAAAGAGGGTCAATGTCCCGTCTCATGAAGCCAGGTAGTAATCTATCACCATCCTCTCGAGGAATAACAGCAGTAGACGATTCACCTACCTCATAGACACTAACAGGAACAGTCTCATTCTCATGCTCAATTAGATTCTCAACCTCAATCTCATCATCAGGTTTAGACTCAGAAGCAGGTGGCGGGGGATTAAGGGAATCCACCTCTTCGTAAGGATATGTCAACTCCGACTCATTCTCATCTTCCTCAATATCGATTTCCATATCATCTTCATCTTCTTGAGGATCTTCTTCTTCCTCAAATTCATCTTCTTCTGGGTCCTCGTCTTCATCTTCTAAGACAGGCTCGGGAACAACAGGAACATCGTTGTGTTGATTCGGCTCAACAACGGGCACCTCATCATCATGATTCACGTTTTCCATGATAATCTAGAAAATATCATATAATACTTACTTAATAGCGTATCACTTCATATTATCGTTCAATAGCGTTCCAACGATAATACTATTATAAAAATAACAGTTCGCATCCAAGCGCAACAATTAAAAATTTACAATTCGTCGCGTATACCTCAATTATATTTCAAACATAAAAAAGATTAGTCATCATATAAATCACCTGACATTCTATGAATACAACATATGCATAAATGCACCATGAATAACAATTTATGCATCCAACACATGCATAAATATATCCATACTTAAACATTAATTTATACATTTTAAAAACATACGTAAAATACCAATACGATAAAAATTAAATAAATTAACCTTTCCCTTTCTAGTAGGTAACCAATGGCAACGAAGATCTCAGTGTTCATGTAGATTGCATTATAGTTAGGTTTTTAAAAAGACTTCGACCTAGTTCTCTATAACCGTTCCTTAGCACTTGAGTACCATTCAGTAAATCATGCCCTACTGTTAATAAAATGTCTACTTTGGCCCGCAGGCTCATGGCTTTTCTTTTGTGGCCCTCATATGAGACTTCCCGGTAGGTCACTCATACCAGTGCTACTCTTACACGAGCACGCTTAACTGCCAGTTCCTAAGAACCCCACTCGCAGTAGACCACAAAACGTGTTGTGTCTGTTAAGGCAAGGATATTACTTATATACCAAGGATTACTCTAAGCCATTGGCGATGTGAGATTTGCCTAGGGTGTTACAATTCACCCCCCCCTAGGGACTCATCATCCTTGATGAAAGTTTGCCCTACCATCCTCGCATGGCTCAGGAGTGTCTACTGAAAACCACTCTGTAATAACCCGTACCCAACTTACAATGTGATTGCTTGAACGGATTAGCAATTTAGGTGTTACTAAATAGCACCATTCACCAAGATAATAGAAAACGACCCAAATGAGATGTTTTAAAAAAACATGTGTTCCATTATTAACCAGAGTTAAAATGCGTTAGGTCCCTACAGAATCGCAACCACTGTCTATTACAACATTTGAAAGACAATTGTTTCAAATAAAAGACATTGTTTTAACACAACTTAAGACATTGTTTTTAAAAGACCAGAACACATAAGTAGTCTTTCCATAAATCCATCACACGCACGACACCTCCATGCCATCGTTACCAATCAAACCTTTTTTAACCTGGTGATAAAACATGTTTAAAACGTAACTAACACAGTTAGAAGTGGAAATTCATAGAGTTTAAAATAATTAATAAGCAATAATCTTTGAACACATAATTAGTTCTCGGGAAAACAAAGCAACGAATGCAATGTATATCAACTTCTTTTCTTTCACGCAATAAGCTCATTACATCGAACATTAACAGTACATATGGAATTTCATATGTTAGTGTGCCCCAAAACAAGGTATTATTGTCATATACCTACTACTTTCTAATTACAAAATGTCCGTTACAGGGTGCTCACCTCCGGATTCAAACCCCTGACAGGGTTGTCAAACCCAATAGATCTATTTAATGCATTAGCGTTCACCTTGCAAGGCAATTAACGGTTCATGAAATAAGGGACTTCGACAATAGCAACTTATGCGGAAACAATCTCGTAATCGGGTCCAACATAACATAAAATCATATGTGTTTGATTTTATAAAACAAACATGCATCCCCCTTGCGGGTTTTGAAACAATTAAAAGATTTAAATGCGAGACTATGAAGTCACCTTAAGCAAAAGATCCAAATCAATCAAGTCAATCAAGCGCAAGTAACTTCACGTCTTAACCGTGACCTATATAATACATATATAGCGGTACGTGACTAAAAGTATACGGAATCATATATTGCATACTTGCATATATATATATATATATATATATATATATATATGTATATATATATGTATATATATGTATATATATGTATATATATATAAGTATATATATATATATATATATATATATATATATATATATATGGTGATATAAAAGATAATATATTATATAAAATAAACCCCCATCGGGTGGAGTTACGTAACTAGTATATTAAGATAAAATATATATATATATATATATATATATATATATATATTATATATATATATATAATATATATAAATATATAGTTTATATAATATAATATACAAGCTAGAAACCCACCCGATGGCGGATTATTTTGAGAATTTTTTTAGATAATAGGTGTGTGACTTTGGCTTAATGAACTGCGAGTTTTTTTTGTTTTGACTATAGTCTAGACCAAAATGGATCAAAAATGGTTCAATTAGGTCCTGGGCTGGTGTTTTCTTGATAGCCAATATAAACTGTTCTTGTTAGGTCCGGGTCGGTCTGTTTTGGGCTGGACAATTTCGTGTCATTACAGTTTAAAAAAACTAAGATATTTATAAACTAATAGTCTCTCCTATTATAAAATTTATACTGTTTTAAAAACTATAGCATTTTATACTGTTTAGAAAACTATGATATTAAACTATTATGTTAGGTTTGTGTGTGTTTGTTTTGTGTCGGTTAGTTCCTACGTTCTATGACATATATTTATAGTATAGTTTTGTAAATATAGCAAATTATCAATTTCAATATCGGTTATGACTTTTTTAAGGCCTTTATGATAGGTGTAATATGGAACCTATGAATCATATACTAATACGAACTCCAAACATTAAAAAAAAGGACTTACTTGAATATCAAGATCGAGATATTGTCATGAACCTGTTAAAAAAATCAACATTAGGGTTTTTGATTCATAACCTGCAAAACAAAAAACTGTTCGTTAGGGTTTACAAAAAAAATCAATATTAGGGTTTTCGATTCATAACCTGCAAAACAAAAAACTGTTCGTTAGGGTTTACATAAGAGAAACGAATCAATAATATTGGCTATGAAAATATATTTATATTATATACCTATTTTAAAATATGAAATATAATTAAGGAAAATATATCTTTTAAGATAATTATGGAGTATATCTTAAAATTAAGGAATATATCTTTATATATAATTAAGGAGTATATCTTGATATATTTTTGAAAATTAAAAGACATCTACATGTTTTTTAGAAGATATTATTATAGTTTTGGATAAAAAAACCATAAATGGTGGCTTAGCATAGTTGGTAAACCTTGTTGCATCTATACCATAGGTCATGAGTTCAAACCTTGCATGATACATATTTTTACAAAAAAAATTAAAACCGAAAATTAAAGTAAAAAAATTTAAAATTTTAAAAAAAAATTATGTGTGTGCCATGTCATCGGTTGTGCTCCATGTCATCGTTGAGTCATCAACTATGTGTCAACTATATGGCAACTCCTATTAAATCCAGTCATAGTTAGCTCCATATCTATGTTATAGATATTACTATTACGTATATACAATCATATACTAAAACTCCAAGTGCGACGCAAAACATTTCACCTTGACGCACTTAACAATATTACCACATTTTCCATAAAGTTTCCATTTTTAGAAAGTTACCGAAAGTAAGGATAATATAATCCGAACTTCATATTTCATTATCAATTAACTAACATTGCGAACCCTTTGCTTATTATAGACTTCATTCAAAAGTTCACGCAAGTTTGACTTTCAAAAGTCAAACTTCGTAGTTGACTTTTTACCCCAAAATTACTCAAACTTGACTCGGCCGTAAAGCGTTCGTTTTTAAGAGTTACAAGGCCCACCTTATATAAAAACGGATCTTAGAACATCCGTTATTATTTTCAAAAGCCTAAAATATATTTCAAAAATTTCTCGACACGCTACGGTCAAGTCAAACTTTCTGGTCAAACATGGTCAATCCAAAACCCATGAAAATGACATTTTCGACATAATCTGACTATTAAAATATGCTTAACTAGTCTATATAATTATACCAAGACCATCAAACCTTAGTTAATAACAAAACACACTTTTAATATTTTCTACACTTGAATTATCTAGCAATAATCATATACATGCAATAACCATAATTAAATCAACACAAAAACATGACTAGAATACTCACAAAGCAATAACAAAACTAGATTTTGTTTTCCCCCTTGTTGGACCGTACGAACGAGACCCAAACCAAATGAACCAAACTCTTTTTCAATACAACCAATTGCTCTAAACACGAATCTAGCTATGATAAACACACCCTTATACTCGAAAATCACACGAACCAACCAAAAATTCAACTTCTTCAAAACTAAATGCATGTGAGGTTTCTATAGTGGGATTTGTAGCTCTTGAAATAAGGATTAAGATGGTATAATTAGATTTAATTACATGTCAGAAAATAAGCCGGAAATAGGGTGTGTGTTGGTGGTCAGTCGTGACTAGAGAGAAAGGGAGGAGAGAGTGAAAATTTTCTAAAGTATGAAATGAAAGTGTTGCTGGCTTTTTAAAGAAAATAACTTTGGCATTTTGTCAAAACTAGTCTCTCCATCCTTAATCTCTTTTAAAACTAGTACAAGGCTTCATTTCTTTTACTTAAAATCGGCCAAAGACTCGAGTCACACCACGTTTATAAATATTTTAAATCCATCCTATTGTCCTAGTTGTTGGATACCTCTTGTTGGATCCCACTTCAATAGAACGAATTCCTTAAGCTTGTTTAAGGTTTAGTTATATTAGATAAATCTAACACAACTATAGTAGAAACTTTGTTAAGTGTATTAAAGATTATGCGGAATCTAATCTTAATATTAGAAGAATTCATAATGACACAGTAACACCAAGATCACGATTAACAACAATAAAAGCTCCAATATTATTAAGAATAATACAAATACTCTCCTAGTATTAGGGTTACAAAACCTTGAAGCTATGAACTATACGACTTACAATACTCTCCTACTATACACCAAGGAGTCCTAGTCGATTTACAATATATTCCTAAGACTTAGAATATTCTCTATGATCTATTCTATAAATAACTAATATTTTAACACGTAAGTAACTCTAGAATCTCCAAACATCTATAACCTTTCTTCCTGTCTTTATCATTTCTCTAATATTAGAAACTCTTCAACAGTCTTAATCTTTGAGCAGTATATAATTAACACTGCAGGATTATCTTTTATACACACACTAACTACTTATCATATTTTCATTAAAGTTAATGAACAACACTAACTTTATAGCATAGCAGCATAACACAAACCTGCAGCACAGTAACTCTAAGATCAAACCAAGAAGTCCTTTTAATTCCCCAATAAACCTCCCCTAAAACCTTGATATTTAACTCTAAAATCAGTCAAGTTTTTCTTCATTAAAACTATCATTAATCACCAGAGATGCATTCCAAACACTTCATTGATTTCTTACTTGTTTGTAGATAAGTTTTAAAGATGCTGATAGCCATTACCTTGAAAAAATCACAATGAAGCATCTGGTTTTAACAAATCCAATAAATATATGCAGGTGTAAGGGATATCTTCTTTTTCCAACCAACATGTGGAATGTGCATAAGTTAGCATCCTTAAGGAAATGAACTCTACAGAGTCAATATAGCTTCAAATCCAACACTCTGTAATCCTGTTGATTCTTCCATACTTGATCTTCAATATGTGGTTCAAACATTGTCTTCAAATCTCCATTTAAAATCAAATCTAAGTCCTCTAATGGTCTTGTTGATCCATATTTAGCTTTTACCAGCTTCCACATAGTTTCAAAGTCTTCTTTGTCAAAGCTTTTGAGCATATGACTAAAGACTAAGTACATCTTTGAACTTCAATCAGCTCTGATTATCTGGTAATAGTTTTTCTTTCTTTCTTTATGAATCTTCCAGTCAAAAATGCTTGGAGGCTTAGTAGCCAAAGGAATAACATCAATTGCTACTTCCTCTTCATCAGAAACAATTTTCATGAGCTCTTTAATCTTAGCTGTTTCTTGATCATCGTCTACTTTAGCTATTTCTTGTACATCATCCAGCTTTTGCTTTTTAGTGACCTCTTGTTCCAGCTCATCTCCTGCTCTCTTTGAACTACCCTCCACCAAGTCTATTCTAAAGTCACTAAATGTATTCACCCTCTTGAAAGCTCTGTTAAATATCTTCTGAATAGAATCAAAAGATTTATTCTTCAAGTCTTTGGGCTTCTTTCCTTCCATATTCTTTAGGTAAGTACACATGATTTTTCTTTGTTGAGCTTGGGTTGGTGGTTTGTTCCTCTTCTCTTATGCTCTTTTAGCTGCAAAGTGTTTTCTTCTTTGCTCTAAGAATTGTACAAATAATCTTGCCTTTTCTTCATCAGTCAATTCTTCTTGCTCTTGAGCTTGCAGTCTTTGAGCCAACTGATAATCAGCTTCAACTTTAGCCTGAATATCATCCCATTCTTCAGTCAAGGCAACATTGGCTTCATCTTTCTCCCTTGTAAGTCTCTCCTCTTCATCAAACTCAGCTTGTAATTTTGAAGCAATTTCTTCATTAAGCCTGACTAGATCTTTCTTTTTCATAGACTTCATAGGTTCTTCTACCATTATTCCTTTGCCTTTGTCCTGAACTTTTTCCTGTGATGGTTGTGAAGAAATTGTTGTTGTTATTGTAGTTGTAGCAGCACTAACCTTTGTACTAGCAGCACTAACTGGTACACTTGGTTCTTCTACAACATTGGCTTTTACTTTGGGTTTTACACTTTTCAAAGCAGCAAGTGCTTGAGCCAAAGCATCAATAGTCAAATTCACATCTTTAACAGCAACTTCTGGTTCTGCTAACACCTCATCACCAATCATAGTGTTCACATCAAACATATCAGCATCATCTTGATCATTAACCAGGTTAATGTCTTCATCAGCATCAATAGCATTTATCCTCTCATGTTTGGATGCATCCTCACCCAAACTTTCTTTATCTCTAGAGGATTTTACCCTAGCAGTAAGACCAATATTGTATAACCTTTTAAGCCCATGAGTTCTTGACCTCTTTTTTTGTTTAAGCTTCTTGACCCTCCTCTTTAAACTAACAATCTCTTCAGCTTATGTGGTATTTATCTTTTCTAAATCAAGAACTCTTATTTGTAAATTGGTACATAATTCCATCAATTCATTAAGTTTTAGACTATCCTCACCACTTTGAAGTGTGTTACCTCTTGCGAGCAGTGGATCATTGAAAAGTTTAGATACACTCTCAAACCCAGTTTGAGCAATAGTATCCCTCATGGTTTCTTGACACCTGGGACCACCACCTGAAGTAGTTCCTAGGGAACCAACTTCATTAGGTGTTGCCTTGGACCGGGTCTTAATGATGTTACTACTGTCGTGCTCTACTTCTCAGCTAGAAGCAGTAGTGGCAGACCTTACCAAACTGTCATCCAACTCCTTATAGACAGCCTCATGCAACATTATCACTAGGAACACTAGACTGAGGTGCCTGAGTGTCCTTTCTCTTTGGCTTCCTAGGTTTTTGTTTCTTTTGAGGTTGAGGAGATGGTTTAATAATAGTGGGTGTGTGATGGGGATCAGTGAGATTTGCTGAACCTTCACCCAATTCTGCTTGTTCTTGTACCACCATTGTTTGGAATAATGGTGTTTCCCTTCCAGAAAAACCTTTCCCTACCCTTCTCATATTTCTAAATATCTTCTTAGTGTGAGAGGGTACAATATAAATTCTTTTATGACTTGACATCCCTTCAAGTTTTTGATCCAAAAAGACTTTTACAAACCTTGGATACATCAAAAATTTGCCCACATTATCCAAGTTCTTCATCATACTTTCAAAAATAAACTTTGAAAAGTTGAACTTCTGGTTTGTAGCTAAGCAGATAATTGCATAAGCCATAGTGCTACTAAATTCATTCCATGCAGTTGTTTTTAGACTTAAGCATTGTAAAACAATATGAATAAGGAATTTCCATTATGGAGAGAAGAATGCTTTATAGAAAGTGAGTTTTTGTGAAACCTGCTCATACCCCATTAATGCAAGTTGTTCAAAGATGGTAGCATTGGGTAGATAATCAACACCTTCAGCATCTTCTAGTTGAAGATCTCTTCTAACAATCGACTCAGTGATGATGATCTTCTTTCTATCCACTAGGGCATGTAACTGTACTTCCTCATTGATAGTTTTTGCTTTGACGGTAGACCATAACTTTTCTATGCACGAAATGTATATAGTGGTATTGATCGTTAGTGCATATCTTATAGGGTTTGCATTCAGAAAATCCACAATTTGTTCAAACCCTTCACTTTCTGAAGGTTTAGATAAAAACGTGACCATGTTGTGAGTATTAGCAAACTTTAGATTCGCCATTTGTGTTGAGTTTTGATAATGAATGAAAAAATTGAGTTAGGGTTTATGATTAAAGAGTATATAAAATAGTAAAATCGATTAAATGAGTGATTGAAACCCTTAATAAGAGTTTAGAAGATTTGTAGTTATCTTGTAATGGACTCCTTGGTGTATAAAAGGAGATCCTAGGTTATGGTAGAAAAGACATCTCAATAGACA
>BQNB010034168.1:2609-31191 GCA_026074375.1 Tanacetum coccineum
AAAAGAACACAAAGGCAAAAGATCACACCCTCGACACCGGATCTACATGAATCTATGATTTCATATCATTATATATCTTATTTTATATATTCATTGCTAGATCTTACTACTTATAGCACTTAATAAAACCTAATTAGGGTCTTCTTAATTTCCAGAATCTGTGAACCTTTTTAAGAGTTGGTTTCTAATTTTATAGACCCATTGAATGACCTCCTAAAATTTTACTAAAAATCACAGAGGTTCCCACATGTGTCTAGTATGTCCATGAATTTTGGTTGATTTTATTTACATGTATAAATACCCCTTTAACCATCGTTACCAAAACTGATCCAGAAAATGACTTGCTGGTACTTTCAAAAAGTTCACGCGTAAAAACCCTAATTAGACAACTCATAAAATTCTGAAAGAAATCATGGATGTAGCTAATATCATTAAGATTTACCAGTTCGAATTTTAAAGGCCAACTCCTTACGGTTTGAGAATTAAAAATCAAATACTACTATTGAATTTTTCGGATAAAAATTCCAGATTCGACACTTAATCTTATAAAAATTAAAAATCGACCTTCCCGACCTCCAATTGACATGAGCCTGACTTTTCCAGAAACTAGACTCTTTGAATTTAACTTTAGGCTCAATAATCATGTAAAAACTCATTTTTATCACCAAGTTATGCCCCAATTAATATGACCCAAAATTCTAGACAGAAACATAAAGACATATAAACCCTAATTTTAACCAATTCTCTTCATAAAAACATATCCTAGGGTTTCTAATCTTGTAGGTTTCATTAAGACATCATTAATGATTATCTAGGGTTTCATAACATGATTTTAACAAGATTATTTTAGGTTAAATCATAAAGAATTTTACAAGATTATTACACATGTTTTCCTTTTATGATTTTATGATTTTATGCAAAACTTATGTGTAATCATGGTGACACAAAGAATGAATTCAAAAGAATATGGAATACCTTAGAGAATCAAGAATGGAGAGGATCACAAGAACACCAAAGAATTAAAGCCAAGAATCACACCAAAAACACCAAGGCTTGAAAAACACTACTGGAATCACTAATTACTACACCACCTTCTTTTTCTTGCAAATTCTATGGATGAACACAAGTTTTGGAGTAAAATATTTGTGAGAGAATGCTGAGGGAGAGGGGATAGAGCCGGCCATATATATAGAGAGGAGAGAGGGACAAAAATTTCCTATTCTTTTAGAAGATTTCAAAAGATTTGCCTTAATCCTTTTACACTTAATACTTAAAATTGGTTTTGTAAATAAAAAAAAGATATCATACTAAATAAAAGGGGGCGGCGGCCATTTATTTATATATATATATATATATATATATATTTTTTTTTTTAAAACAAATACCTTATGTTATGTATTTATAATACACAAATAATTATAACCTAAGGTTTTAATGTTAAAGACTTATTATTCAAACTTAGGTTGTATTCAAAATGGTGAAATAAAAATGTAAACCAAATTTGTTGGGTTTTACATTATAATCCCTGAGATTGATTATGTATTTGTGTTAGTTGATGATTATTGATGTTTATTATGCATGTTTGATCGAAGATCCATACGCTTTCATACTATAATCGATTGATTGATTTGTAATAAACTAGTTTGCATGATTAGGCAACCTTAACGTGTGATCGGTTTAGTCTTGGTCATTTAGCAACCTAAAGGCCTCTAAGAGACATAAATTAGCAACCTAAGCATGGACAAGTTAATTGGTGATTTGTATGTGAGTGTTTGTTAATTAGTCAAAAGAGCAACCTCTAGGCTAATAAGTGATTCTTGGCAACCTAAGGTCACATAGGTCAAATCATGCATGATAGTGGAAATCTTAATGCTTTATGCTAATAAGTGATTCTTGGCAACCTCATAGACATTGGCCGTCGGTGTAGAAGGGCGAGGGGATGTGAACGCTTAACCAAGCTATATAAGTCATAAACCTCCATCAATAATTTATCTAACTAGTTAAGCACAATACATATTCATGATTAGGGATAATTTCATCTAAGTAAATACGCTTCTATATATCATTATTCCTAGCTTAGTTTAGTTATAATTAGGAGTAGTTATTAGGTTAATCAAAACCTCTCTCAAACATATTGATTTTATGTGTTTTCAATTAAACTAATAAAAGACCAAAAAGAATCATCCCTCAACCTTTATATTTAGGCGACATACACTTCGAACCTACCTCACTATCCCCCTAGAGAATGATCAATCCCCTGGACTTACCTATACTACACTACAACGGTTAGGTTCACTGCCTAGGAGAATTGTAAAACTTTTGCGGTTTTGCAAAATTCCGCATCATAAGGTAGTCTTGATAAATGAAACGCTAAAAGCGGCGAGAGATCGTCAAAAGAGCTACGCTAATGATAGGCGCAAGCCACTAGAGTTTGAGGTTGGGGATTAAGTGTTACTGAAGGTGTCGCCTTTGAAAGGCGTGATACGTTTTGGAAAGAAAGGTAAGTTGGCACCAAGGTATGTAGGACGATTTAAAATCCTTGAAAGGATCGGCCCTATAGCTTATCGGTTAAGATTGCCCGAAGAGTTAAGTAACGTGCAGAATTTTTAATGGAAGAACGATGGGTCCTTTTGAACAACCTGTTATAATAGGAAACCCTTATATCTTGAAATTAATTCATCAAGTTGATGATAAAATCCATGGGCGTTCCAGTGGGCCGAATTTGAAAAAGTGTTTGGCGGATGCGAATCTGCATGTGCCACTAGACGAGATCCAGATTGACAAAACCCTTTGTTTTGTTGAGGAACCCGTAGAAATTATGGACCGTAAGGTTAAGAGTTTGAAACGTAGTAAGATTTCAATTGTTAAAGTTTATTGGAATTCAAAGTGTGGCCCTGAGTTCACGTGGGAACGTGAGGACCATATAAAACCTAAGTATCCCCGATTGTTTGCTGACTGTGCTGTTGAACCTACTAGTTAAATTTCGAGACAAAATTTCCTTAAGGAGGGGATATTGTGATAACCGTGACTTGAGCAGGTTAGTCAAACCTTTAGAGTTGACTAAAGTATTTATATGTGTTATAATTGTGAGCTAATGTGATCTTAAATGTGTATTTGATATCAACACGTAATGCGTGTTCATCTCATTGTGATTGAGTTGTAGTTTTAGTAGCTATTTCATTTCGTTTACATTGAGTGACGAAGGAAGTGATAGCATGATTTTATGCGTTGTCGCGTTATTTGGTAAATAATTGTAGTATGAGCATAAATAGGATATTGTGTATTCATAGGAATGAAGTAGTATTTAAGTTATTTAAGATTAAGCTTTCTAATTTAGGAAGGTAAATTATGACATAAAGATTTTATATAGGTTAGTTTATAACTAGTTTTAATTAATAAGGTTTAACAATTAAGTAAAGGTTTTATAAAAAAAATAACAAATTGTAGCTAATTATATATTAAATAATATTTAATAAAAAAATATAAAAATAAAATAAATAAAGGGGAGTTGGGCGTTGGCTTAGAGAGCAAGACAAGGAAAAAAAGTTTAAATATAACACAAATTAGTATTTGATAAGGATTAGATTTTGACTTATCTAAATCTTTTGTAAAACCTTAAATACAAATTTTGGTGCCTCTTTTTCTTTTGTTTCCTCTGCTCGACTGAACCCTAAACCACAAGGAGAAGAACACAAATTTTTTATTTTATTTGATAAAAATTTAGTGTGTAGATTTCGTGTGTATTCGAGTAAAGGTTTTAGGTACGATACTCTATTTCGTTCTTGTTTAATTCTTTTAAGCTTGTAACAATTATTGATGGAATGAATTAGGGTTTCATAAACTTCTGTACTTTAGTATAATTAAATCATGTAGGATTAGGGGCGTATTTGTGGTTAGATTAGGGGCGTATTAGTGTAATCGGCTAGGTCTAGAACGTGTTAGAATTGAAATTTGGGTTTGGCAGAATTTTAGGTCATGTTAAACGAATGATATCTCAATGATAAAAACGAGTGTTTATATGAATCTTATGCCTAGAGTCTAGTTTTCATAAACTCCAGTCACGAAATATTTTGAGGTCGGGAAGTTAGTCAAATGATTTTTGCAAGAAAAGTTGTCGAAACAGGAAATTAGGGTTAGATTTGGGTCTGATTTCGGGGAGTAAAGCCCCTACTTAGAAGTTGAAACTTGATTAGCCAAAAATCAGAGGTCATATTTTATGTGTCTATTGACTCCAGCACAAAGCACAACTCTTAAAAAGTTGTCTAAGTTTTTTTAGAAAAATCAAACTTTTTGGTGTGCGTTCAGGTCCGAATTTGAGTACTTTGTGATGTTGAATTTTTATAAAATAGTTAGACTCAATATTATTTTTTTAAACATCACAGTAGTTCATAAACCATTGGGAAGGTAGGAAATGCAGTAGGGAAAGGCAATTTGATGATTTAGTATTTTATTTGTAGTCATGAAATGACTACAAAATTCTGCCGAAAAGCTGGAAAACTCGAATAAATGGATTAAGGGTATTAGGGTATAAGTAAGGTATGGAAAGTGTGGTAAAGGGTTTATAATCACAATATAGTCATAGAAGTCCATCAATTGATTGTTACATCGACTTGGGCGTTTAGCCTAATCGCGTGTAACACGTGTTTTATTTGTGTTTAGTTGATTGTAAGGAATTTGTGAAGAAGTTGTGCATCATGTGAGTTTCATAATCCTATTTTTCCGTTTTTAAATTGGGATGGAAATGATGAAAATGTTTTGAAATGTTTCATTGCTGTGATTATGTGTTTTAATTGCGTATGGACATTACATGACTATTATATGACTATGAGTTACATGTTGCTATTGAATGGGATCGGATAAGTACGTCTACTCAGTGTTATTTGTGGTATTGATTTGGATTGATGGGTACGCCTTCTCGGTGTTACTTATGATATTGATTGGGATCAGATGAGTACGCCTACTCAGTGTTGGTTATGGTACCATGGGATCGAAAGGGTACGCCTACCCAGTGTGTGAATGTATTGATTTGATATGTTGCATGCTAGCATAGAATTATGATAGTTCATTGTTGTCCGCCTTGTTTTGTTAATCACATCGAAAATAAGCTATAATTGTATGTCTAAACCTATGACTCTCACCAACATATTTGTTGATGTTTTAAGCATCATTTCAGGTGAGCATCTTGAGCATAGTAAAGTTAAGGATGTTAAGATGCGTGGCTAGAGAGACCTTAGGAACTGCATTATGGATGCAAATATGTTTGTTATGTGTTATTATGTCTTGCAGGTTCAAAGGATTGAAAACGAAGCAAAAACAGTAATTTTCGGGTGACTTTTGATCACGCTTTCACGTTTATCGAGATTCAAATAATCTTGTAAAAATCCCACGATCACTCCATTAGAAAGAGCACGAAATTACGAGTCTATCGGTACCTTACTTGACCCCCTAACCTTTCTTATTTGAACCCTATGTCATCTTATTTGAACCTTTAGTAATTAGATTTCTAAACTAGGCCAAAAAGAGGTTAAGTAAATTAAATGGTGCAAGTATAACTGAAGCTATGCATACTCGAGTTGTGAAATTGACATTGTCTCTAGGTTCCAGACAACCTCAGGTGTCCGTTCGAACCATGCTAGATGGTCTAATAGTCCCGCTTTGCACGTTAGCAGCTGACCATGGGATCCACATGAACATGATCGTGGCAATGGGCGACTTGTATGGGGAATCAAATATAACGTCTATTTTATAGCGCATGCATTTATTCCATGTTATTAAACCATTTTCGTATAGTTATGCAAAAGACTATTGTTTACTTAATCGTTTATATTTGAGGGATTCAAGCTAATTATGGGGAGAGAATTGGTGAAAGATAGCAAAAGTGCAGCGAATCGCTCCAGAGCTATATATGAAGATATTGATTCCATCCTTTTTGGTATATATAAATATATAATAATAATATTATAATCAGGATAAAATTTTTTTAAATCAATAATAGTAAGATAAGGTTTCCGTAAAGGCTTTTAAAGAATTACTTATGTCCAAAGTAATAGATCCCAAAAATAAAAACTTTCCCGGGTCGTTTCCGACGAGGCGCGAAATGAAAATCGAGGTTCTGTTAATGATCGCGTTGTGATTGATCGTCATATTTGATCTTGGATTGCTATTTCTATAATTCAATGTAAGAAACAAGTAAAAGCACGCTAAATTATACGAAAGCAATTAAGGCTATAAAACACTAAAAAACGATTAATAGGATTTCAAATCGCGTTCCTGTTGTAAAAAACTAAGATTCTACAGAAATTGCTTAAAGATGCCAATTTTAATTTTTTGAACAATCCGAAAGTGGATTAATAAAATTTTTAGAGAAAATGAGATTATATTTTTATCACTTTTAGTTATTGTTGCGCGCTCGAATTAAACAACAGTTTTTATCTTATTAAATATAAAAAGTACTAAACTCAATCTATCTAGATAAGATAATCTGAAAAAATGTCAAAAAAAAGTGCTTACATACTAATGAAGAATCTATTAAAAATAAAAACGGGACAACCAGCTTATTTTCAATAGCTGGAAATAAGCAAAAAAGGGCTGAAAGCTAAAGCTAGTTAAAAGGGGTTATTATATTAAATGGGAGAAGTATAACTGGAGTGAAGAGTCCCAAGGCTAGTGAGTGTTGGAGGGTATCTTTTGGTGTTAAATTTGGTGGTGTGGAATGGGATTTGGTCACATGGTTTTCGTACTCCCTGTGACGCTCTATTTTTTTGTAGTTAATCATTTTTGTTATTTCTCGCACGCGCAGTTTTCTTCTAAACTTATATCAAAAATAAGCCCAAAAAGTAACATCAACTTTAAAAAGAAGACATTTTTTTACAAAACTCACACATATTAGGCTAGAAATACTCTATAAAAACCATAAGACAGCTTTCACCTTTTTTATACTAAGTGCACTTATAAGTGGACTAAACTGTTTGGCTAAATAAGCAACAAGAAAAAGCAAATAAGCTAACAAAGATGACTACCCTAACCTAATAAGCAAAGCTAAGAACAAATTACGCAAATCCAATAAGCCATAAGCTCAGAGAAGAAGGAAAATAAGCTATTTGACTAAAAAAGCTAGAAAAATAGACTATAGCTAGCACTTTTAAGCCTTAAGAATTATCCTAGGCAAAACAAAAAGCTAATGCTAAAAACCTAATAACAGATTAAGATAACATTATAGCTTATAAGAGAAGTAGAAAGCAAAAATTAAGCGAGATGTGAATAACCAATAAGCTAAATCTCTGGTTCTTATCTGAAAAATGAGTTCGCCCTGACATCACTCAGTATAAGTTAGATGTGCATTTTCATGCTTTCTGTAACAAGACAAATTGGCTTCGCTGCTCGCCCTAAGAAACTAAGCTAGTATAAGTGTTTAGACTTACAAAATAAGCTGATACAGATAAAGACTCCTATATCTAAAGAACTAACGCTAAGAATATTAGATACTAAAACTATTTTACTTATATAATATTGTGATTTATTAAAATGGCTTTGTTTAAAACTCTAAAAACTTAACATGACAAGTGGACATATTGTACTAGTCAGAAAACCACAAAGGCAAATGCATATCTTGAAACTTCTCCAATCTCTTATCTTGCACAACGACTTAAGAAACAAGCGCAATGAAAATGATGCTTACGATGCACCTAACAAGAGCCTAAGCTCAAATAAGCGATTTAATCAAACTCAAAATAGCCCTAGTTTAACACCTTACTGTTTAAACAAAACCTGTAAACATTGAGTTGTTTATTAAACGTTAAAAAGCTACATTATACTAACTTATAGGACTATGTATTAAAGCTAAGGGAACTGAACTGAAGAACCAAAAACAAAATTTTTAACCTCATTTGTGTCCATTTTAATATCCTGACAAACACTCCTTAAGAATTTCTGAGATGAACCATTTTAAGCTTAAAACTGCTTAAGAAAACTCGTGAAAACAGAAAGCAGTTTAAGTCCATCTGTATAATAAAGTACATTTAAGCAATAGTAGAACATAAAATTAAGCAATAAAAATAAGCAATACTAGATTAAGCTAAGTATTAAAGGAATAAAAATTGGCGGGACAGTTTTATGAAAGAACTTAAGCAACAAAGAAGATTAAAAACATTTAAGGCAAGCATAAATAAGCGATTGAAACAACGTTAAATAATTCATCAAATCAAGAAGTAATAAGTAAGGAACAGGGTAATAAGCAAAAAAAAAAAAAAAATGGGAAATAATAAGCAGTCGTACGATGTTTGTCTCTCATATCCATTCGGAAGAGATTTTACATAGGACAGAGTCGCTCTTTAGAGGCTTATTAGTTCTACTTAAGCTCGATCCTTTGTGTATTCTCAACTAAGATTCTGTACATTTGCAGACTTCTACTAAGCTAAGGCTTCCATTCTGCTATAGTCTTCTGATCATTGTAACCTTAAGCTATTCATTGTGTGTTCTGAGGCCGAGTGATAACACTTATTTAGAATTAAATATTTGACATAGAATAGAAACCTATACTACTCCAATCCACCCTCCTTACCCCGCATACTACCAAAATACAATGTCTACATCCTCATGCAGACAATGTCATTGTAGTATGATTTGCTACAGATCTAGTCAACGAGTTTACACATGATGACCACTAGCGAGCTGAAGACCTATAAATGCCATAAGGTTAAGAGTATATCTCATAGGAATGTGTTGTATGTCTAGAATAATAAAGACAGAATTTTGTCAGACTTGTGAGTGAAATAATCCTGAAATTTCATTAATGTTAAACAAATTAACAAGGTTTGAAAAAGTTAAGTACAATGTGTAAGAGATTATGAGTATTTCTAATAATGTGAAGCAGTACACTACTCCATAAACTACTTCTTACACAGATGTCCTTCAATGAGCGAAATTAAGATTCTCATATAAATAGCCAAATACAAGCTCACAGCTTGTGCTTAAGTTTCTCCCGATTTTTCCAAGATGTTGTTGTCAAGAGTAGATCGGTCAAATATCCTTCATCTTAGCCCTTCAACTCAATCTATTCGTTCTCCAAAGCAAAGTTGCGATTATATCACCTGATTTGGTGCTTCATTCATCAGATCATTGGTGTAGTGTGATAGAGGTTATGATGGCTCGCAGCTATGTGTTCGCTTGTTGAGGATGATATGATGTGTGTAGATTATGTGTGGGTTGTGAAGGTCATATTGAGGGGCATGACGAGGTGATGCATGGTGTGTGTTTGTTTGGGGTTAGTCTAGGACGAATTGGGTAGATTGTAGGTGTCGCGCTCAAGATTAGATGAAGGCTAGACTAGAGAAGAGCCTCCGCGCCTGTGTGTGGTGTGTGTGTGTGTGTGATTGTCATGGAAAGTTCATATTGCTCCAATTGGAGCTAGATGCTGGGTTAAGGCTTGTCGAGTGGCATTGTGTTCTTGGGTTAGAGTGTAATCGTAGATTATAAGATTGTAGTGTTGTACAGCGAGTTAATTTGTTGTGACGATTGTCGTTTTTTGTGGGCTATCGAAGACAAGCTGTGAATATGTAGTATTTCGATTTTTGATATAGTTGTTTGTGCTTTCAACAGCTGTAAGGAGTTGCCTTATAAATATTCGTGAATCGCGCGTTAAATAGGCATATTATTGTAGCTTTAATGTATATCAGTGTTCAATCTGCAATATATAGCTTATCATAGTGCCTGATCGACTTGCCCGTCTATCGCAGAGTAGTTTTATGAGTGCGTGCGTAAGTTAGTGGTTTCCTCTACGCTTCGCGCGTCACATTCTTTTGAACCTTGGAAGTCACGCAGGCGAAACGCTTCTGTTGTATGATTTTCATGACTAGTAGTCGTTGACTGTTGATCTTGTTAATCGGAGTCGGTCCTCAGGGTCACTCTTGCTATACCAGTGCTCATATCTAACAGATATTTGTCATACGCAGAATATTGTCTTATGGAGCATTGATCTAGAGAGAACACCATATTGTTGGGAACACTAGCGTACGTGTTATTCTTGTACAAAAGTAAATATGTAGTCACAAAAAAACTCGAGACGGTCATGTTTCGTTAGTATGATGCGTATTCTGACAGGTTAGATGTAAGATGCGAACTGTCTGAAATATTGGCTCAGTTTGTTGAGTGTGCATAGAAGTGAGTAATATAAGGAGTTAAAGTACCCTAATTAGAAGTGTGTATATGACAAGTATCGCATATAATATCAGTCACGTAACTGATAGTCGTGACTTAGGTGTGTATATATGTCTATAAATAAGACGTCTCACGGCAATGTCTGGATAGAGAACATCATATGATGTCATGAGAAAAGACTGTCTCGCTCATGCCGCGAATCCCTTGATGAGAGTGTTACTCGTGTGAAGTACTATGTGTGTGTCATCAAGAGGGTAAGTTAAGATCTAGTCAGAGTCACGTGATTTGATGATTGACTATGTCCTCCTCGTTGTAGGCCCATGTGTGTTTGTAGAGATAATATATACTTATTCCCACACATATTTTTTGTATTTTTCCCCTTTTCTCATTTTTTTGTACTTTTCGTTTTAAGCGTCTAACTAACATGTTTGGACTTTCGTTATTTTCATAACTTTAAGGGTCACGGAATAAGATGCATTTCAATCCTAAAATGCTCAAAAAGATAAATTCATTGTCCCCGACTTTTCACTTGTCCCAAACCAAGCTTAAAAATGAGATCACCGTTAAATACAAGTTAAGATGCTAACACTACTCATACTTGTACCTTGTGAAACTTTTCGCTCCCGACAATTATTATATCTTAGGTGAATGTGCTTATTTCGAATTTCTCAACCATTAGATCTACATTTTGCAAATTTCTAGCTTCACGCCGTTAAACCCAAAAGTAATGAGTGTGAAGGTGAGATCATACCATGTAGCGACTTGTGTCTCGGGCACATCCCACAACCTTTGCGGTCTAAGTGAATCTAGGCTTTTGAACCCACTACAAAGACTAGTATCGGGACTCACAGACCTTCGGTTTCAAAACCCTTGGATTTCCCGTATATACATAAAATCACAACTTAAAACGAAATAGTCTTAGTTCAAAAGCATATTTAAATTTAAGAAAAAGAGATTTTCCCTATATTTATTAATTCACGTTTATTACACTTAATATAATTATACATCCTTTAAACTAAGGAAATCCTCGACCTTTTAGAAGGCTGCAACATCGGTTATGAGCCGGCAAGATGCAACAAACTTTTACCAGTTTCGGATAAATACTATGTGCCTAATTTAGAAGACTGCAACATCGGTTGTGAGCCGGCAAGATGCAGTAAAATTTTATTAGCCCACAATTTTTATTATTATTATTACCTTATTTTTCATCATTTTTTAACACTTTATATTATCATGATATAGAGAAAATTCCTTTTTAGAAAATTTAAGTATAAATTTGAACTAAAATTATTGATATCGACTATACTTCATAAATTGTTGATTTAAGTTTAATTTTCGAGAAGAGCACGTATTATTAGTCCGGTTAGTAGCTTATGGGAGAAAAAACCACAAACTACACTTATGAGCTCTTAAGATTTCCAACTAATCCTTCCTTAGCATCTAACTCTCATTTCTCGTTCTTCGCAAATTTAAAATCTTTAATAAAAAGATCCGCGAATGCTTAGTCTAAAAGTTAAGGGACAAGCTAGAGCTCAATACGCTCAATCGAGTCAAAATTTATTCTTATTCTACCCAGCAAAAAAGTCAACATTGTGATAAAACACTTATTTTATTTTTGAAAATTTTCAAATTTTTTCATTTTTTTGGTATTTTGATGGTAAAAACGGGATTACATGAAAAAAAACGGTTACAGGCACAATCAAATCGATAGATCCCCCCATACTAGAATTGAACATTGTCCTCAATGTTTTAAGAAGGGTCTCTATGTAAATCTAAAGCCGTTTATTAAGTATGCTTAAAGATAAACGTTAGTTGATTGGATTCCCATAATTATGCAAAGGATTGAAGCTCGAGTGAACGAAGGACAAAACCACGAGCACGAGAGGCTTCATAATCCGGGGAAATCCTGGACACAAAACAAAAAGCACGAGAAAGGAAGAGGCGAGCCTCCTCACAACACACTTATTCATTACTACTATATAATTATATTAGGATAAGCATGGGTTGCCACCTACGAAGCGCTTGTTTAGAGTCACTTAGCTTGACTCAAATCCCCCATACTTGAGCTTTGTCAAGGGGGATAAAAATGGAGATGACGAACACCCAAATTAGGGTTGTTCTCTCCATGAATCAACATCGGACTTTTATGATGAAAAAGCTTGGAAGCTTTAAAGCCCCGATGTGATGAAGAAGGAGGAGATTTCTCCTTTGAAGCAAGAACACCGTGATTGAAAACTTTGTCTTCATTTTTGATAAAAATGGAAGTAAAGTATCAATCACGGGGGAAATCTAGGTGTTAGACCAGAGAAAATCTTGTGGATTCGACTTCAATGCATATCCCCGGATCGTAAATCTTGTTTCTTTCTCCGGAAGGAGAAGAAACATCAAGATCGGATCCAAGATCATTATGAGAAGGAATGAAGTCAAAATCCATATGAAGGGTGGGAAAAATATTAGGCACATCAACGGAGATGTCTTCCACCACATCAATGGTTGAATCTCTCGAATCGGGATAATCAACATGAATCGATTCCGTTTTTTGTTGTTTATGAATGGGGAGGAATTAGTAGGAATTATAGTCTCCTTCTGAGTCGTAATAATTTTCACTCTTCAATTACCCGGTGGTATGGGTATTAGTCTCGGACCGGGAAATATATCGATCTCTTCCCTAAGAGAGTTACTATCCTCAACGGGGATAGGAAATGTGGGAAGAGACTCGATGATCATATTTGGATTAGCATGAAAATCTTTCGGCGGACGGGGAGATGGATTATTGTATAGCAACCTCTCCATAAGACTAATATATTCCTCGTGCTCTCTATTAACATTTCTTGGAGGAATTGTTATGAGTTCACCGTGGAAACTCATTCTGAGGATAGATCAATCTTGGAGAGAGGTAAAACGATCATTTTTAGGTAGTAGCATCGAGGGTCTTCTTATGAATCGGATTTAAAATCCTAGAATGATTTTCGTAAGATCAAAATGGAGGGTTCGAATAAGTTTTAAAACTCATTTCGTGAATAACCTCCTCATGACTTAACTCGTCATCACTAGAGGTAGAATCGTCAAAGAGAGGATTGGAAAACGTTGAAAATTTTATCGTTTGAGAATCATCATAATCGGGCACATCACACACACATTCATCCTCAGACTCTCTTGGGTTTTGGACAAGGTTCTCAACACTAGACTTTATGAATTCGTCCGATTCTGTTTCTAGAATTGTGTCAAGATGTTTATCCACCATGATGAGAGAGTCCGTTTTTGGTGAATCGGTGTTGATTTGCAGGGTTAGAATAGAAAATGTCATGAGAATATTCTTGTGTTCAATTAATACACTAGCAGTCGTCATCATCATAAGATGAGGTAGGAAAATTCCAACTTGGAGTATTAATATATTCTGCCAACTCCTCGTTTATACTTTGCACATCTTGAAGAAGTTTGTTAAGTAATTCTTGTACCTCCTCGGATTGCGCATGCTTAACTTCAAAATTTTTTTCCCAAGCTTGCATTAAGACCTTCGGTGTTTCCCTAAAAGAAATACGATTAAACTTCTTTAAAAAGCGCGCGCGAGCGCTCGTGAATTTCATTAGGTCTTCTCGGGCTTGCAAAGCTTCCATTCTCATTTCTTGAGGAGGTTGATGAATGACGGGAAATTGCGGGGGTTGAAATTGGTCAAAACCGGAAGAATTAGAATAGTGAAAAATTTGATTCATCGGTTGACATTCAAAAGTCGCATGAGGGCCCCTGCAATTTTCACAACAAATAATTTTTTGTTGAAAACTTGGTAAAGTTTGTGGGAACTCATCATAGTTTTAATTGTAGCATGGTTCCGGATTAGAGATAATCGGAACTTGTGGTGTACAATAGTGACCATAACGAGCATCGTTCCAGCAAAATTCACACAAGATTGGTTGATAGTGTGTGGGGTGGTAAGAGAAACTTGGAGATTCATTAAAAGAGTAAGGAGTTGAAAAATTGATTGGATTTCCATCTCCATAAGTACAATTTGGACAAATTCCATCAATTAAAATGGACAAACCGCACGTTGGCCAACGTGCGTCTATTGAATATAACAATAAGAGTTATCCGTCGGTTGTCCACACCCTACACACTCATATTGGAAATAAGACTCCATGAGAATTAAATGGTTTAAGAGGGTTAGAAGAAAATGAGAATTAAATGATATAGAGGGCAACGAAGAATATTTTTGAAATTTTTATATTTTTAAAATAAGAAAATAATATTTTTGGTAAAAGAGGTTAAGTAAATTAAATGGTGCAAGTATAACTGAAGCTATGCATAGCTCAGTTGGAAAATTGACATGCTATAGGTTCACAACCTCAAGGTCGTCCGTTCGAACCATGCTAGAGGATAATATCCCCTTTGCCACGTTAGCAGCTGACATGGGACCCACATGCTGACGTGGCAATGGGCCCACTGATGACATCAAATAACGTCTATTTTATAGCATCATTTATTCCATGTTATTAACCCATTTTGTATAGTTATTGCAAAGAATTGTTACTTAATCGTTTATATTTGAGAATTACAGTAATTATGGAGTAATTGGTGAAAGATAGCAAAAGGCGCGCATTCTAGAGCTAAAATGAAGATATTGATTCCATCCTTTTTGGTATATATAAATATATATAATATAAATATATAATAGGATAATATCAATAATAGTAAGATAAGTATTCCGTAAGGCTTTTAAAAGATAATTACTTTTGTCCAAAGTAAAATCCCAAAAAAAAAACTTTCCCGGGTCGTTTCCCGACGAGGCGCGAATTGAAAATCGAGGTTATGTTCATGATCGCGTGATTGAATCGTCAATATTTGATTTGGATTCTATTTCTATAATTCAAATGTAAAAACAAGTAAAGGCACGCTAAAAACGAAAGCAATTAAGGCTAAAACACTAAAAACGATAATAGGATTCAAATCGCGTTCCTTAAAAAACTAGATTCTACAAATTTAACCCTAAAAATGCAAATTTAATTTTTAACAATCCTAAATGATTAATAAAATTTTTAGAAAAAAGAATTATATTTTTTTCACTTTTATTTAATTTTTTATGAATTAAAAACAGTTTTTATCTTAATTAAATATTAAAAATACTAAACTAATTATAGAAAATCTGAAAAAATCAAAAAAAGTGCTTAATACTATGAAGAATCTATTAAAAATAAAACGGGACAACCAGCTTATTTCAATAAGCTGGAAATAAGCAAATAAGGGCTGAAAGCTAAAACTAGTTAAAAGGGGTTATATATTAAATGTGGAGAAGTATAACAGGTGAAAGTCCCAAGGGCAGTTGGTGTTGAGGGTGTGTGTTAAATATGTTGGTGTGCGAATGGGGAGGTCACAGGTTCGACCCCTGTGACCTCTCTTTTTTTGAAACATTTTTGTTATTTTTCTTTTTTTTTAAACTTATAAAATAAGCAAAAGTAACAAACTTTAAAAAAAGACACTTTTTTACAAAACTCAAAAATAAGCTAGAAATAATCTAAAACCATAAGACAGTTTACCTTTTTAACTAAGTGACTATAAGGGCTAAACTGTTTGGCTAAATAAGCAACAAGAAAAAGCAAATAAGCTAACAAAGATGACTACCCTAACCTAATAAGCAAAGCTAAGAACAAATTACGCAAATCCAATAAGCCATAAGCTCAGAAAAGAAAATAAGCTATTTGACCTAAAAAGCTAGAAAAATAGACTAAAAGAGCACTTTTAAGCTAAGAATTAAGCTAGCAAACCAAAAAGCTAATGCTAAAAACCTAAAAACAGATTAAGCTACCATTATAAGCTATAAGAAAAAGCAAAAATTAAGCAGATTGAATAACCAATAAGCTAAAAAAGGCTATTGAAAAAGGCTGAATCACTCAGTATAAGCTGAGTGATTTTCATGTTTTTGTAAAAGACAAATTGGCTTTTGCAGCCCTAAAAATAAGCTAGTATAAGCTGTTTAGACTACAAAATAAGCTGATACAGATAAAGACCTATATCTAAAGAACTAACGCTAAGAAAATTAGATCCTAAAACTAATTTTAACTTATCGAAATTTGTGATTTAAAAATGGCTTTTTAAAACTCTAAAACTTAAACATACAAGTGACAGATTGTATATCAAAACCACAAAGGCAAATGCATACTTAAACTTCTCCAATCTTACTGCATTAAAGACTTAAAACAAGCATGAAAATGATGCCTACAAGCACCTAACAAGAACCTAAGCAAATAAGCTGATTAATCAAACTCAAAATGCCACAGTTTAACACTATGGTTAACCAAAACCTTAAACTTGAGTTTTAAACTTTAAAAACTACATTAAACTAACTTATAGACTAAATTAAAGCTAAGGAAAACTGAACTAAGAAACAAAAACAATTTTATCCACTTTGAATCCTTGACCCAAACACTCCTTAAGAATCTAAAAAACCATTTTAAGCTTAAAATAGCTTAAGAAAACTTGTGAAAACCAAAAACTGTTTAAGCATATGGTATAATAAAGATATTAAAGCAATTAGAACATAAAATTAAGCAATAAAAATATGCAAACTAGATTAAGCAGTATTAAAGACTAAAATTGGCAGTTTTAATGAAAAGCTTAAGCAAAGAAGATTAAAACATTAAGCAAGCATACATAAGCATTAAACAACATATATAAGCATAAATAAGCATTAATAAGCTAAGGAACAGTAAATAAGCTAAAAATGGAAAATGAAGAGTTACTTGGTCCTTTGCACAAAACAAGGACAAAAAGGCTCTTTAGAGCTTTGTCTACAAGCTCAGCTTATACAATAAGCTGTAAATACTCATAAGCTCTTCCCTTGTAAGCTTATCATCTAAGTTAGCTTTTTGAGGTGATTTTTAGCTAAGTTTGACATGAGTAAAAGAGCTGATTAGCTTATGAAAATGGTTTTAGAACACAAATTTAAGCTTAAATGCATAAGGTAAAAACATAATTTAAAATGACAGAATTTTAAAACTTTTAAAACTAAAATTTCAATAAACTTAAAAACATTACAAGGTTTGAAAAGTAAAGTACAATTTAAAGTAAATAAGACTGAAAAATAAAGTTACACTACTCCTAAACTACTTCTACACTAAATGTCCTTCAATGAAGAAATAAGCTTCATATAAATAGCCGAATACAAGCTCTCAGTTGTGCTTGTTGTGTGAGGAGGTCAAAATCCTTCATCCCAGCCCTTCAATAATCTTGTTCTCCAAGCAAATTCATCATAGCCCTTAATTTTGGTCTTCATTCATCAGCCAATGAGATGCTAGGGGATTGCCATTGTGTTTTTGGAGTGATATGATGTAGGGTTAAGTGTGGGGTAAAGGGAGAGTGATGTTTTTGTTGGGTAGCAGGGTGCTACAGTACACACGATATGTATGGGGGATGATGAATAGTAATTGGGCGGGAATTAGGTTATGGTTTGCAAATTAGCAACTTTGGCCCTTGAGTTTGTATGGTTATGTTGTATGGAAAGTCCTTTAAAGACTAATGTTGTTAGTCCTTGAGGATGGCAGGAGTAATGTGGGATAACAGCAGTTAACTTGAGCTCATTATCTTTTTTGGGCTTAAACAAGCAGATTTGCTTGTTGGGCTTGTTTAAGTTATAATGCTTAATGGGCCATTATAACTTATGTATTAGTTTTCAATAATGCTTAATGGGCTGACCCAGCCTATTAGATGGGTGCGGGTGAGCCTATTTAACATTTCTTTGATATCGGTTTCGTTGTTGACTTTGGCTTTGGTTTACTTTGACTTTTTCACGCTCTCTCTATTCTCGTGCTCGGTTTTGTTCTTTTGGCTTCGTTTTTGTCCTTTTTGTTAATATCCGTTACCTGCAAAGTATAAACACAAAAACAAGCACATATATTGTATTTTTCATTTGTTTTTGGTCGTTTAGGCTCGTTTTAATGGATAAATGGTATGTGTAATTAATATTTTGAAGATTACTATTTTGAAGACCAATACGCCGTATCCATCAAGGAAGATACAGCATATCCGTTCCTGCACTCACCAAAGACCACAAAGGAATAAGCTCAATACGCCATATCCAGAGAGACTCAATACGCCGTATTCAAAATATGGAATCAATATAATATTCTAGAAGATATCAAGCGTGGTCCCTACTCCAAGAAATCCCCAATACGCCGTATCCAACACCTGGATACGCCGTATCCAACCGACTTCCAGACCTTATAAATAGAAAACTCAAAAGATGTTTTCAGTCGTTGCTAAAACCATTTCCGATACTAAACCATAAAAAGTTGATTTTCGATGTGAAAAAGAGCAAAAAAGTCTAGCAACGTTAACAATTTCCATAGAAAGTCACCATTCGCTGTAATTCATATATTTAGTAATCGTTCTGTTTGGTTCATTCGTTAACTCGGTTAGTTTACCTTGGCTAAATTATTACTCTTGCATAGTGTTATGTCGTTTGTTGAAGGCTAATACCTTCGGGTATTAGCCATTATTATGAAGATCTGAATGTTTGGTATTTGTTTATCTCGATTTCTTGATTTATCGTTGTATGTTTCTTTATGTTTATCAATTTATACTTGTTTACGCGCTTTTGTATGCGACCTATCATTCAACTGGATCTAGTGAAGCGGACCAAGTAGATCTAGAGTCCAGGATAGCTCTCTATATAGTAATTTTTACATCTAGAATTATAGTTACATAACATTTTGTCCTTCTAAGTCTGTGTTAGGATAACGCCTTCTGGCTTTAACTAGTTATTGGATATTGCTAATGGTTTTTAGATCGTGTTGACTAGCAATGACCAAGGATAATTTAACAAGTAACGTTTGATTCCAATTGGATAGTTTTAAACAAGTGGACAATTACTTTATAAATTGCAATTAAGCTGGTAAGTGGGCTAAATTCTCTATGAGCAAGGATTTAACAAGATCACCCATTGCTTTAACTCCCTAAGATAGATATAAATTAGGCAAATAAGGATGCTTTATGCGGATGCTTTAATTGTGACAGAATTAATGTGTCTAGGTCTTAGTTATTGTACGCCTAAGTCTTAAGAATGATTTGCACTCTCAAGAGAAGAAATCATAACACTTAATATACAAACACTTTCTAATCGGATTAATAATGGTTAATACAGTTTTCTTATATAAGGCTCGATCGCTCTTTTATCTTTTGTTAATTAGCTTGCGTAGGTAAAAGTGCCTTGAATTGATTGTAGTCACCAACCAAACTGTGCCAGTCTCTCAGGCTGAAAACCCCCTTTTCCCGTTAGAATTAGTATTTAGACTGACATAGGTTTAACATAGGTTTAGAATAGAATAGAATTAACATAGATTAGATAACCAAGATATTAATTAAATTTGTTAGATTTAACCTCGCTTCAAGTGTTCGACACCCTACTTACCACGAAACTACTATCGATCAAGTGTTTGAAATCTTCAAGACATTAGTTATCCTAGAGACAATGTCTATAGTGGGACTAATACTTGTTGATTCATCATCTTTCCTAATCTTAGGCATCCTTATCTTTTTGGTCTAAAGTGGCTTTTGTGTCATTTATAACCTGATGGATATCTCTTAGCTATCCACCATTTCCATTCCTGATGTTTTCTACATACTAAACTCCTTGTTGTAACTCTTGGATTTTGAATAGAGTATCTAATGAAACTGTTTTCTATATGGGTGTGTTTGCAACTAGATTTGTTGCTTTTACGCTTGGTTTACTTTAGCACTAATAGGCACTACATTAGGCTCTTAGTTCTAGTATTCACGTTCTTTCAAGTATCGAGAAAACAAAGCATAATGATTAGAATTAACAACATGTTACAAATTTAGCACAAACATCTTTTCATTCGTAAGTTCTGGAGTTTGAACTGTCATTACACGCAGTTCGACTTTGTTTTCTTAGATTACTCGAAATCCTTTGATGGTCTTCTACTTTCCTTCTTTTTAAACTATCTTGGGACTATTGTTTGGCACGTTCTTATCTTTAACTTGAGAGCACTTAAGGCTGTTGGTCCATGCTAACACTAGTAGTGTGAATTACACCTGAAGATTTAGACTTGGTGAGGATTAGTATTCCTAGTAGCAATGAGGCAACGGTGGTGTTCTAGTTTGTGTTGTGGTGGAGGCAATTCTATTACAGTCTGAGTTTAAGCAATTTGTGTTCGAACCGCTTGGTTCTATTCGAAGGCAAATTGTTCTATTCTGAGGCAAATTCTGTTGAGTGACTGGTTTAAACAAACCATCCGACGCATTAGTTTTATTAACCGACTGATTCGTTTGAAAACTTCTCATTTCAGGAGAATTTGAAAAAGGAGTCGGTTTTCCTAAAACTGATGGTTTTGGAATCCGTTGAGCATTTGGTTGTCGAACAACAGATGGTTTATCAAACTGAGTTTCCACAGACTTTCCTTTTGTTACCAGAATGAGTTTCTTTAACTCATTTATCACCATGTTCTTGTCTTGCATTTGAGCTTTCAAATCTTGTATTTCATGATATTGTTCACGTTCTTTTCGAAATACATTTGAAGCATTTTCTTTGCAAACTAGGTTGTTTTTCATCTGTTCTTTACAATGTTGTAAAGAAAGTTCAAGAGAAATCGAGTGTTTTTCAAGTTTAGCATAACTCTTTAAAAGCTTATTATCAACTTCGTTATTAACAGATTCAGTTTGTTTCGAAAGCTTTAGTACAAGACATTCACATTCTTTGACTTTATGAAGATACAAGCATTGAAATTAAGTATAAGCATTTAAATCAGACAGAGAATGCAAATACGAACATGTAACATCTTTAGACACACACTCTTCGAGAAGTAGATCATAAATGTTTGAAAAATTAGCCTTTTCAGATTCAAGTTCGTCAACCTCTTTTTCAAGGGATTTAACGTACTCATAATCTTCATGCATTTCCATTCTAAGTTCATGTTCAAAGTGAAAACTATCATTTTGACTTTTTATGGAAAGAGGCATTAATAAAGTTTTTATCAAAAGTTCCATATCATGAGCAGTTGGCACCCGAAAATAATCACTAGTATGTTTAAACCAAGTTTGATCAACAATTTCCCTAAATTGATTGATGTTAAATGTCATTTCATTAAAAACTTGTCTACTTTTACTAATGGATTTTGAAACGGGTAGAAAGGCAACGTTTTTAGCAATGTTTGGTTTTGTTCTAACAAACGGTTTTCTCCACATTGTCTTCCTAACTTCTTTTGCGCGTTCCAACTGATAAAGATACTCCAGTGAGGGTCCTTTAAAAATTTCATAAAGACTATTCTGATTAGTGTAATCATATGGTTTCACTTTGTCTTTATTCAATTTTGATCTACTCTCATTTTCAAGAGTCATGGTCTCTTCCCTTTCAGGGGCAAATCTGTTTGCATGATCAGAATTATCATATGGGATCTCATACAAACAGGGCTTTTCAGATTGAGCTTTCTTGAGGTACCTTGGATTGGCAAAGGTTAGTCTACCATTATATGTCGCGCATTTAGGTGCTAACATATGAATGGTCTGAATTGACTGATTACGAGTATAAACAATTTCGTTCAAAAACTTTAACTGTTTGTCCATTTCAATCATCTTGTCAATATCTTTTTCTTCTTTAACCTTTAAATCCGAAATGACCTTTGTATTCTCTTTGAGATAACCTTCCAGTTGTGACTTAGTTAAAAGACTCTTTTTGACTAAATCATCGTGTTTCTGATCAAGAACTGAAATTTCATAGGCTTTTGTCTTTAAACCTTCTTTAATTTCAATGTCTTTTAAAGCTAATAGTCCTAGAGTTTCATTTAACTTTGTTTGAAGAATCTCATAATCAATCGTCCGGTCATTAAAGGCTTTGTACTTCTCAAACTCATTCTGTTTGTTCTGAAGTGCAATCAGACAACTATCCCGACAACTAATAGCCTCCCCCAAAGCACTATTAGTTTCATCAAGGTTAGTTTTGCACTTTTCCAATTCTTGAGTCAATGATGCGTTTGCTTTCTTTAATTGCTTTAAAATCGTTTTGTTTTCCTCCGTATCAAGAGTTAAATTAGCAATTAAATTAGCAAGCGCATCACGCTCATCAACACATTCTACAGCATTTTGATCAACCTGATTATCATTAGTACATATATTTGATGAATCAGGAGTGACATTGCTATCATCCTTCTCCAAAACATATGTGTCGTTAATGGATTCAGGTTGCTCAGAATGTCGTCTCACATTGTCATACACATTACTTTCATCATGATTTTGTACCTGTTCCAATGGCTGACCAGTAGAACTGGATTCTTCAGGTGAGACCTCCTGAATCTTTGCCATGTAGCTGTAATGTGCTTCCAATTCCTGTTCATCAATCTCTTCATCCGTGTCCTCTAGCCAATCAGCTTGCTCAGCTTGCAGAGGAACACCTTGTTCAGCTTGTTTGCACATCATCATCTTTTCCTTGTGATACGCGTAGTCTTTAACCCGCTTTGGCTTCCTGCATTCCTTTGCATAGTGCCCATATCCCTTGCAGTTAAAGCACTGTATCCCAGTCTGTTGCACTACCTGACTGCCTACTGTTTCCCTAGCCCCAGCAACTGTCATTGTCCTTTGATTCCCAAACTGCCTTGACTGATTGTCATTGTTATACCTTGGTGTGGTATCTTCAGTCTTGTTCCTGGAGTTTGAAGAAGTTCGAAGGTTGTTGTTGGTAGGTTTGTAGAGCTTCTTGAAATACTTTGCAAGGAGTGCCAAATTCTTTTGCATTTCCTTGTCCCTCTGAGCTTGTTCAGGATCACTGTCTTCTTCAGAGACAGACTCAGATTGAGGTGTAATTGGTTTGGCGACCTCTTTGCCTTTGTGTCTGGTAGATGCACTTTGTCTTGTGGAAGATGATGTTGCATTTGATCTTTGAGGTTTTGGTGCTTGATAGTAAGTATCTGAATATGGTTGAGCAGCCGCAAGAAGTGCTAATGGATTTGCACTTTTGGCTATTCTCTCAGCACGAATATCATTAACCTCCTTCTGAAACTGCTTGAGAATGTCAAATAGTCTGTGATATGAGATGGTGTCTATTTTTTCTGATTGCTTGACAAGCGTCACAAACCTTGACCATTCTGGTTGAAGCTGTTGAAGAAATTGAACATTCACTTGCATTCATTGTTGTAACTTGCAAAAGTTTTTCCTAGTCCAAACACATTCATCAATTTGTAAAACCGGGAGTAATACGACTCCATGGATTCCCATCTCTAGAAGTAAACTTCCTAAATTCCAGAACCAGATTGGTCTTTACATCTTGTACGAACAATGATTCACCCTGTTGTAAGCATTTCAAAAAGGCTATCCACATTACATTTGATGTGTTGCAAGCATCAACGGTGGAAATAGATTCATCTCCAAGACCGTTAAAGCAAGAAAAATTGCTTCCTTTTCAGACTGAAAGTGATTTTTTATGTTCTCTGATTAATGTTCAATATTGTTTTTTCACTGATGTATGTGTGGAACTATCAGGACACCTTCTGCTAAGGCCTCTCAACTGCTTGAACTTGTACAGTGTTTGGCATGTAGGGACCACTTAGTATGCTTCTTTTTTTTCAGTCGCCACCATTTGGTTGTTGTTTCAATGTACCAATAGAAAATTTGATCCCATTGTGAATAGCTTCCCCTGGTCCAAGCATATGGTAGAACGATCTTTTCGAACCAGTTGCCTATGATATAATAGTGTCATTTGACTACTGTTGAGGATGTACTGACTGTAGTAAGACATGTATGAAATGAATGGATGTTAACTTGCGAAGTGTGAAATTTTGTTGGAGTCTTAATAGGATATGATGTGATTGATGTTATTGTGGTTATGTAAGCAATTCTCGGTTCACTTGAGATTTTTCACAGTCTATGAATAAAACCGATAAATTGTTAACGGGATTTTAACAAAATCAATAGAAAACCGTGAATGAATATTCCGATTGTTGTTGAGGTTTGTATTCTTGAATGATTATTCGGTTTTTGGCTTTATGGATTTGGATGATTTGTATTGTGAATTCGTGGCGCAGTTGTGAATTATAAGAACATTTTTTTTTACCATATTACCAAAATCAAAATTGTGGTGTAAAAATAAGCTAAAAAAGTTCTATAGAAAAAAATTATAGTTTACTTAATTTTTCCAAGCCAAAAAGTGACGCTAAAAGGAGTCGACCGAAAAATTTTTTTACTCTATTACCAAAATTTTGAATTTGATGAAAAATATAAGTTACAGAAATGCTATATAAAAGAATAACATATTTACTTAAACTTTTCCGGCGTAAGAAAAAGTGTCGCTAAAAAGAGTGACCCGTCATATATTTTGTAAGCACGCTGCCAGACTAATTAGAATAATCAAAACCGCAGCTTCTTTTGACAACTCTCCGTGTATTTAAAATAAACAAACCGCGGTCTGTCCAAGTCTGACTAACTCGCGTAGCCTGTTCCTTTGAGCAACTCGCCGTTGGAAACTTCTCCGTTTAGCAACTCGCCGACCTAACTTTTTGATAATTACTCTCCTCTCTGAATTAAAATAAAGCAAAAACCCCTGCTAAACCTATTGACAACTCGCCGGCTAGGAGCAAACTCGCCTTTTGACCAGCAACACTGCCTTTTGACATTTTTCCCCCCTAAAAACGTAGAACTTGTCCCCTTATCTTACCAAACCGCCATGTATGAACATCCAATCTCTGATTATTGGCATATTCATTCCAAATGAGCTTAAATTCCCGACGAATTAAGATTTACCTATGTAATAGAGAACCAAACCTAAGTAAGCGTAAACCTTACAGACAACATGTGATTTCCTTGTGGATCTTCATGAACAAGCAAACTCTCCACGAAGAAAACAACACCAACTGAAAATTCGAATCTTTGTACTTTGTTATCGATCCTGGAGCTTGTGTATCACTTGAATGTTCTAACTATGCTGGAAGAGGAAAGGGATATTGATGACTTGTTGGTGAGTTTAGTCGAAGATATGGATGAGGTTGGATGTGCAAGTAGTAACTAGTGAAGATGGGTAAGGCCACCAAAAACAATAGTCTCAATATGAACAAACTTGCACCTCCCGCCATTCCAACAATTGAGGAGATCCACCTGGTATCATCATTTTCCCCACCACCCGTTTATCACCCACTTTTTCCCAAGCAAAAGGAGAAGATCTTAGAGGCGGTGGATAGAAAATACAAGGATTTGGAAGAGAAAAAGCCTCTTGTGGAAGTTTTGGAGAATTCCATGACTTATAGAAAGAAGTTGGATGAGGTAATGATGGGTAGAGCAAGATTAGAAAACAAAGAGTTTGGTGATGAAGAGAAGGCAAAGTTAATTAAAAATGGTTTACCAAAGAAGATGTGTGATCCAGGAAACTTTGTGCTACCGGTTCGCGTAAACAAAACAACCCAAATGAGCGCATTGGCGGATACGGGTTCAAGTATTAGTGTCTTACCTTTTATTCTCTACAAGAATCTCGGTCTAGGTGATCTAAGACCCTACTATTCTAATCTCACTATGGCGGATAATAGACAAGCAAAAGCTATGAGAGAGGTAAGAAATGTTCGCATCCAAATTGGCTATCAAGCATACTTGACTAACTTCTTGGTGTTAGACATCCCAGTCGACAACGAGCTCCCACTCTTGTTAGGACATCCATTTCTTCGTACATGTGGTGTAATTATTGATATGAGGCGTGGGACTATGATCATTGATGATGGGGTCATTCGACATACTTACTTTCCAAAACCAAGAGCTAAGACATATTTAGAAAATTTTGAGGTAGAAGAGGAAGATGATTGGCTTGGTTGTTTCGAAGTAGGACGTGATGAGGATGGTAATCCCAAGTATGGTCCCGTGGCACCTTCGTTTCTAGACATAGAAGATGAGATGGAAAGAGCATTGGCGATGGAGGCTTATTTTAACCCATTCAAAAATATCATTGTTTTCAAGAATTTTATCGATTTCTTAGGTTCATTACCGATACAACTCAAGCACACCGATTGGGGATCCAAAGGACATGGAGTCTATAGGAAGACCGAAGGAGATGAGTTATGGCAGGCAAAGTTTGAGGTAATCAGTCCAAGTCAGTGTAAGTTCACTAGAGGATTCAAGACCAAGGAGACAAAGAGAAAGCTTTCTGTAAAGTTCACTTTGAAGGACATTCTCAAATTTGACCACTTCCTCGATTAAGGTTCATCAAGCAAATACAAATGAAGAATGAAGAATAAGGCATACTCTCGTGCCAAGAACGTTTGTCTCTCTTTACATTATGAACCTTTCTTAAAAATAATTTATCTTTTGGTATTTTGTTATCGTTGGTTATGATGTTTGATTGCTTTTACGCAATAGACTTATTATTGTTTTTGTTAATTTACAAGTTAGGGTTTAGTAATTTTTATTATAATTATGGTTTAATTTGGTTCGGAACCACCAAGGATAGTATGTTGTGTCATGTGTGATTGTTTATCAAATCAAGATGTTCAAAGTCGGGATTTTTCACCCGAAAAATTTCCAAGTAAAAAACCATTACGTCGGGCCAAGCAAATAAAAGGAAAATAAGAAGCCTAAATTCTAACCTTTTTGGCTAGAAAGGGTTCATCAAATTCATGAGTTTTGATCTAATTGAAAGCAAGGATCGTGTTTGTATATCACCAATGGCTCCTAGACAAGAAAGTAATTTCGTTAATTCGATTCGATTGAATGTTTAATTTGAATTTTAAGTTCTAGGTTGATAATTAGGGGATTTTGATTCGCTTCAAATTAAACCAAACCGGATTAGGATTAAGTGTGTATATGTTAGGAGATGCCATTTCAAAAGGAATTAGATTGATTGGTTGAGTGTGGATCGAATAGGACTCATTAGAAACTTTGAAAATTTGTGGGCCGAATTTTTGGTTTAGTTAAGATAAGGAAATGGATTACATTGTGATATATGGTTGATTCGTAATATCTAAGTGATGCTAGGTTGATTGTATAGATCACTAATTTCGTTTTTGAATAGTTAGGAGTTAGGCGAATTTTTGTGATTTTGGCAAATTGAATTAGAAGCATTAGTTGTGGTTAAGAGTTGTTTGGAGAACATTAGAAGCACCCTTAGAGCATTAGGATAAGTTTAGAACTGAACTGGAAGTGCGGAAATCACCCGGAAGCCAAACCCAAGACAAATCGACCCGGAGGTCAGTCTAGTCGGGCGACTAGGTAAGCAGCCGTACGGCTGCGTGCACGATCCAGGAGCAGCTGGCCGGCTCGGTACGAGCCTGCGGCTCTAACTCTCAGGTTTGATAGTTTTAAACTTCTGTACTACCACTTTCAGGGGGCTTCCGAGTTTAGGTTCTATTGGTTCGTATATTGCTTGCTTTCACTTATATTGTCTATCCTTTACCAGAAGAAAAATACACCTCCAAACCCGCTCATTTCAAAATACAAAGGAAGGAATGGAAAGAAGATCATCAATTACTCTTTGAAGCCGGTCACAAATGCATATCTGAAGTGGCATGACCTACCATCTATGGAAAGGCATACGTATAATGAACAATTATCAAGGTTACAACAAAAGGATTTTGCAATGCCAAGGTTGGTTAATTGGGAAGTGTTTTATCTTTATGGTTGTGATGAGACTTTGAGGAATTTGATGAAGATGGAGTACACTCATGAAGATAGGGATGAGTTTGTTGATTATTCATAGGAAAGAGCTTTATCAATTAAAGAAGATGTGTATCAAGAATGGTGTTTGGAATTTTTCTCAACCATGTACTTTGAAAGAGGGGTAGATAGAACTAAAATAATAACGGAGAAGTGCATTTGGTTTAGGCTATGTAAAGAGGAACATGTGCTTACTTTGCTGGAATTTACGATATTTCTTGGTTTGTATGAGCAAAGAGAGTTAAAGGACAGAGTGTTCCCTATTCATTCAACAAATTAGAGATTAGTGATAAAGGTTTTGATCATAATTTATATTGGAGGAAGATTGGAGAGCCAACTAAAACACACAGAAGCACATCGCTTGTTAAGGATCTACTAATGCAGATCGTGCATAGGCTTTCGGTTGGAACTTTCGTTCATAGGACGCGGAGTAGAGAAAGGTACCAACAACCGGATTTATGGCTAATGAGTTCAATGGAGGAAGAACATTTTGTTAATGTGTCGTGGGTTATAGCCGAATATCCTTGTTAGGGGGCACCAGGAATAATGGAAATTAGTGATATTTATTGAGGTCACTACGTGACCAAGCTGACAAGGTCGTTAGGATACATAGTTAATAATGAAGTAAACAAGTGTTCGGAACCAATTAAGTGTGAGGAATGGACTGCTAAGAATTTCACAAAAGAGTTTGATATGGAAAATATAAGCTTACAGCAATAGTTGTTGTTAAGAGAACCCATTCAAGTAGGGAATGAGCAATGGGATGAACCAAGTGGTTTGAACTCAAGTTGGGGTGATTGGAATT